>JBCEWC010020672.1:0-10823 GCA_038996855.1 Solanum aculeatissimum
GGGTTTAGGAGACCTTAGGATACCTAAAAGGGGCTTGGGGAAATATTAAATCACGAAATTACCATTAATGAAACGGAACTTTTCAAGTTTAATCAGAGTCACACGGACTGCTACAGTGACCGTGACTGGTCACACGGACCGTCCAGATGCACCATTAAAATGTACTTAGCCAATATTTCAACGCGAACTCTCGGATGACTTTCTGGAACACTTGATGGACTATTTGATGGGTCGTGTGAGGGTTGACGATCCATCTCCCTATTTTGTGAGCCTTTCCTTAGACACCTAGAACAATTATGGTCTGGCCAAGCTACTGTCTCACTTGACTGGATAGTCCACGACTTGTCAAAGTGCACACAGACCGTTTAGTGGTCCGTGGCCTATGACTTGTCTCATGCGGTGGTTCCTGGCCACCCCCAGCTCACTAGATCATCCCACGACACACCACATGGACCATGACAAGTTTCCCGGACCGTGGCCCTGTCCTTGGCCACTTTTCAGAGCCTATCTCCAATGTCTTCCGAATTTGAAGCAGTCCCTTTGTTTAGGCCATAACTTCCTCATCTGAACTCCGAATCGAGTGAAATAAGTTGTGTTACAAAGCTAACTCAAAGCGATTCAATTTGATATATATCATACCACACGACTTTAACCGAATCAAAAGTTATGACAGTTCAAAGTCCACTGTCCAAACGGCCTCTCTAGGCCACCAACTGACCTATTTTGCGTTCGGCAACTTAAACTCAACCCGTGGCTACCAAAACTCAACCATGACAATTAGTAAATCATACAAGTCCAACCATAAGGAGTTTTCAAAAATATTCGGGTTGTTACACCATAGGTTTGTCTTATTTTCCCTAAATGAGCTTTTTACTAGTGTATCGAACAAGGTCAAGTCACCTTCCAAAAAGGCAATACCGTAAGGTAAGGATGGATTAAAACACCCATCAAAAATCCAATGTCATAAGGTGGGGTATGATTTAGCTTGGCAAGTAGACCTCTCCTTTTTTGGTGTGGAGGCAACATTGGGATATCCATGTAGTAGCTCACACGGTAATATATGTCGGTTATGGTCTCCTTGCACATATGTATGCTATGCTATCAGATTTTTATTTCCTAACATATATGTTTTTACTAAGGTATTGATCATATATGTTATATTGAGCTTAATATCTTTGTATATGATTATACATTTTGAATATTATGGCTTATGCACTCTTGTTGCATTGCATCCCACATACTTAGAAAATTCCAAGTACTAATGCATATTTTTTACCTACATGATCTAACAATGTAGGGATTGGAGCTCCTATTTATCTATCTCCTCATGGCTAAAACATTTTCTTAAAGAATTGCTTGTGGTGAGCCCTCACTTCAGAGGATAACAACCATTTTCTATCTAGCTTATGTTAAGATATTTTCACTTTATTTATCTACTTTTTAGGGTGAGCTTGGGACATATCTTAGACCCTATTCCACTTATGATTAGAGGTAATATTGGATAATATGTCATGCACAACTCTTATGATGCCTATGTGCCTATGTATCAATGAAGATTTCTATTTAGTCCCCATCCCTTGTATGATATAATTTGACGTTGATGGCATGTGATGAAATTCCTTAAGTCCATACTACCCATACAGTACATGGTATGATCCCTTCCCCATAGTCTATGTGTTGATGAGATTGTATGATGGGACGCCTTACCCCTTATTCTGATAGCTTGTGTCCTATCTCCCGAATCCCCTTAGTTTGATTAAATGATGGTTAAACTATATTTTTGTAAAAACGTATGTACTTGTGTATGCTATGAGGCTTCTTTAGGTACCCTTGAGTTCCCATTTTCCATTTCACACCTAGGCCCTTGGCTTGTGTTGTGACAGGTGCATATCACCATCCGTGAAGGGTTCACATGGTGGACCCCTTAGAGAAGTTAAGGGGTTTCCTTGGGTGGGTGACCCTCTATGGCACCCACCACGAGCTATGATCTCCACCATGAGCCATGAAAGACCTCATGGAGGGCACCCCTCCAAGGCCAAGCCACCCTTGCACTTCACGACACCTTACACGAACCCTAGTGCATACCATGGGTTATGGTGGGTTTCTTGAGGGGACCATCTAGGCAATATTTTGGCTTTTAAGTGGGAGTATTAGAATCATTTCCCTAGTTCCTAATTCCATCTTTAGGTGGGTTTTGAACCATAATACCATTCTAATATTACCCTAACCTATCTAAGGCTTTTCGATCACATTTCAAACACTTAGACTCAAATTCACTTCTTCAAATCACTCTCAATGTCTCCTGTCTACTCCAAGTAAAGAAATTCATTGAAGACCTAGAATATTCAAGCTAAGTTAGTCTTCATTCCTTCAATTCTTATCGAGGTATATGTATTTTCATCCATAGGCACCTTCCAACTATGGAGCACAACCTAATTTTTCACTACATTAATTTTAAGTATGATCAAATTAGAATTTTCATTACTTCAATTTCAAATGTTATTTTATGAATGAGATTATGTTTATAGATTGAAATACGCATGAATTACTCCCAATTTACGTAAATGGTATTATTTATATGCAATCTCTCAAGTATGCTATGTTGAATATGGAAATCATGAATGGGTTCTTTTAATTATCATTCAAATGTTCTTCAATTCGATGATTTGTATGTATTTACTTCACTTTCATGATACTGAACTTTTTTGATATGAACTCATGCTATTCCTCTTCACTTTAACGCATGATCATGTTTCTGCATGTGCAAGCTTTCTAGTGTGATTATGAATGGGGGATTTAGGACCATGAAGATGGCTTGGGATCCTTAGGGGAGCCTCAAGATCCTAAGAGGCAATGTAGGACCCTAGTATGATTATGAGTATGGTATTTAGAACCTTGAGGATGACTTGGGATCCCTAGGGGAGACTTAGGATCCTAAGACGGGACCTAGGACCCTAGCATGAAATGAGATGCTCCTATGCATGATGTTATGAACTTTGAGATTATGATTGAGCTTATGATGATGTACAAGTATGAATTTTAATGATTTATGACAAGTATGACTATATGCTTATGTTACGTATTTTGTGGGATATTGACGTAGGACTGAGAGGACCTTGGAATTATGGCTCACCCACTAGTTGAGGCATGACTTGTTAGAAGAAAATCCCATTTCCCCATAACTATGTGCACCATAGGATTTATGATTTACCCAATATGGATTTCTAGTGGATCCACCTATCTTATGACATGTAGACTTTGGCAAGTAAACTCTCATTTTTCTAATGTAAGGGAAACATCGAGATTCTATGTTGAAAATTGCATGGTCTATTATCAATTATGGTGACATTGCTACATATGCTGATATATTATGCTCTCATGCATCGTTGCACTCATGGCATAATGGTATGTGATTCCTTCTTTTAATTCGTTCCACATATTCCCCTGTCTCATGCTTTACTTGGTTATGTATCAAATGAATGTTATTATATTGCATACCCGCATAGTTAGTACATTCAAACGTACTAACACATACTTTATGCCTAAATTATATCATAATATATGTATAGGTGACTATCTTACTCCTCATCCTTATGGCAAGATTTAGATTGGTTTCAAAGACTGATTGGGTGAGTCCTCATGCTTCGAGGATGAAATCTACCATCATCGAGCTTTTATGTTATGTTGAGACCGACTTTATTTTCTATTTGAGGGTGAGATAGGGACATGTCTTAGCCCCCGCCCAGTATATTACTTAGAGGCTTGTTGGAAATTATGTATGACTATTATGACTTCCACTTCCTATGTTTTTATGTTGTAACTTATGTTTATGTCTCAACTTCTGTGTAGGTATTTTTGTTCATTTTCCTTGAATGTTTATAATATGTTAAGAAGGCTAGTTTGGGGAGGGGTTTCATTCACCATGTCACACCTAGGGTCTATCTTAATTAGGTCATGACAGATAAACATTTGGGGAACTTCATCCATCTTTGAAAGATAAAACTTAGGAGGGCCCATTCTAGCAAAGTCCCTCACACTAAATGCTAGAGTAGGGGAATTGGGAGGAACAAATGCACATTAGTTTCTTTGTTAGTCATGGCTATTACAAAAATAGCAATGGTTATTTGAATTTTTGTATTATTCACTTGCTCCCCCAAAGGATTATGTGGAGATTGGTCTTTATTTTCTAAGACTTCCCTTGGCGGGGGTACTCTTCTTGGAGGAATAATATGAAATCACAAAAAAAATCATTAGAGAGGAAATCCTTAAGACACACTATAAAGCACGATGTAGATTAGGAAAGAAGGGAAGATTCCAAAAATGGCTCATAGTTCCCTACCCATAGATGTGGCACACTTTATTGTAACACCTCCAAATGTGAATTAGAAAGACACTATGAAGTATTTCTTGAATATCATAAACGCCAAGCGATAATTTGCAAATCTAACTTTGTATAGTTTTTCATGAGGCCTAATTGTGTAGGAAAAAGGTCACTTTTGATTTTTAGGTCAACCATATCGAAAAATAAATTTCATATGAAATTGCAAAAAACAGAAAAGTGTTTGATAAGTCTGTGTCGCCTACTTATTCCCTAATGGTTCAAAAGTGGCCTAAACCCATTCCTAGGCTAAAGAAGGGGTAAAATTAAAGTTTGCAAAAAATTACAATGTGAGGGAACAGAGGCGTGACACACCAGTGGTCCCCAACAGTTCAAACATTTTTGACGTCTTTCTAATTAAGTGAAGTCAACAGGGACTAATCCTAACACCTTTATATACGTAACGACTCATAAAATCTTATATTTTTACCCCTAAATCTCTCTTTTAACACTCTCAAATCATCCCAAAATATCTCCAAACATCCCTATCAAGTTCTCTCAATTTTCTTGGGGATCAAGCTTCCTCTATTGAAGACAAAGCTTCCAAAAGTTTCTCAAGGTTCTTTAAGTCTTATTCTTCAAGTTTTGAGGTTTAAAAGGTATGTGGCTTTCTTCATCCATGGGTACTTCCACCCATAGAGTCGCAAAACCTATTTTTCTAAATTCTCAAGTTTTACTGAGTAATTCCCTATGGGTATATTCTATTACTTCTATCAAACATGAATTATGTTGAGAATATTCATCTATTGCATGAAATTACATAAATTGATTTCAAGGGTTTTCTCCTATGACCTATTTTATGAAATTCAAAGCTATTAAGGTTATATTACAATGATTCATTATTAAATCGATTATTTTATGACATAAATTTCATGTCTCCATAACTAAAGTTGAAAAATTATATGTATGATAGTGGCGAGTTATCTAAAAATGATTTAAATTGATGATTTTCATTAAATTAATACATATTCCTCTAGGGAGTTTCATGATTTAAAGTATACATGCATGAAATCGACCCAATTATCATATCAAAGTTTTCTAAGGGAGTATGATCTCCAATGTTGAGGGTTCAACTACTAATGTTTATAAATGTTATGAAATTTGAATCCCCCTTATGAATGTTAAAGATAGTGAAAAAACAATTCTCACCAAATGATAGATCCCATTATGATAAGGACCATTGTAACATGTTGGATCTCAATGTTTAGATGTGCAACTCTTAAGTGATGATAATGATGTTATGCTTATAAAGTTTACAAATGAATACGATTGTGCATATGTTTTTAAATGTTTTCTCGTCGGAATGACTTAGCACTGAATGGGGAATTGAGGTGGGATTCGATAAGGGAATGCTAGTAGAAACCCTTTGTTTCATTAACTATGTGCCACAATAGGAGCCCTTGTAGGATAAGTTAGTGGATCCACCTAAGACATTTAATTATTTGAAGATGCATATGTGATATTGATAGAGTTCTACATGGCAAGTAGTCTCCTCGTGCCAACAGAGGAGGTTATGTTGGATTCCAAGTAGATGCTTTCTTGGTTTTATATGTCAGTTATGGTCTCTTCCCACATATGCATGGTGATAGGATGTTATGTTATATTTATCTCTCATGAATGGTTTTATCTAAGAATCCTCATTCATGTCTTATTGAGCTTATTTCTATTGTATATGATTATGTATCTTATTTTGAAGCTTATTATCTATTGTTGCATTGCAGCCCACATACTAGTATTTTTCAAGTACTAACACATACTCTTTTCATACATGATCTAACCATACAGGGATTGTAGCTTCTATTCATCCTCCTCCACATGGCTAGCTTGGTTCGTGAAGATTGTTGAGTGGTGAGTCCTTCTTTCAAGAAATAATATCTTATTTTTATCTTGCTTATGTTGAGACATTATTGTATTTTACTTAGTACATTGAGGGTGAGCCCCATACTTGTCTTGTGCCCCCATCCTAGTAATGTTTTAGAGGCATTGTTGGATACCATACTGTGGTATGTACCTATTAAGAGATATTAAGATTTTATGGAGACTTATCCTTTAGTCCCTATCCCCTATGTGATGTTATTTGATGTAGTTGATGCTGATGGAAGAGAGTTGATCTTCCTATGTCCCTACTTCCCCATAGCCTGAGTCATACTTACCCTCTCCATAGTCTTTCTTGCTATGTGATCATACAAAATCCCTTTCCCTTAATTGTCTCCATAGCATGAATCCAAAGCTTCAATTTCCCTTAAACTTATTTGTCTATGCTTGTTTTACTTTCCGCAACCAAGGATGTGAAAATGATATGGTAAGAGGCTTGTTTGGGTTAGACTCGGGTTTTCCATTCATTGTGTCACACCTAGTCCCTAGGCTTGGGTCCTGACAAGCTTTATATCAGAGCACTAGGTTTGTAAATGGACCTCAAAAATCAAACACACCACGTCGAGTGTAGTTTTATTCATGGTTGTGAAGTGCTCCACAATTATGAATATGAGTCTATGAATAATTTTAAGAAATGTTTCACTTCATTATGATTCATATCGTTCCATTAAAAATATCTAAGTTTATTGCTTTAACTAACGAAACCCTCTTTGTGTTTTCTAGAAATGCCACCAAGAAGAGAACCTTTGCCAAGGCATGTGGATGAAGATCAAGCCCCTCCCGAGAAACAATAGGAGAATGTTTCTCATGCAAAGTTTGGGACCACCTTCACTATATTGGGCCAATATTTGACCAACTAAGCTAATAGAGAGGTGTAATTCCTCCTCAAGAACCTACACCAACAACAAAAGTTTGTAATTTCAATTCCTCCTCAAGAACCTACACCAACAACAAAAGTTTGTGATTTCATGAGAATGAACCCACTAAATTTTCATGGATTGAAAGTTTATGAGAATCCAATTGAGTTTCTTGATGTGGCTTATAGAATTGTATCCATCATGGCTATACCATCGGAGGATAAGGTTGAGCTTGTGTCTATCAATTGAAATGGGTGAAAAATGTTTGTTATGACCAATGGGTTAAATAGAGAGGTAAGAGAGTAGGCTGAGATGGATGAAGGAGTTCAGAATGACATTTTTGGATAGATTCTTTCCATTGGCGTTAAGGGAGGCTAAAGTGAAAGAGTTCATAAATGTAAAGCAAGGGAACATGAGTGTGAGAGAGTATTTTCTCAATTTTACAAAGTTCTCCAAGTATGCTCCATTCATGGTATCAGATCTTCTTCAACAAAAGGAGTGGTGGTCATGGTAAATTCCAAAGTGGTCAAAATCAAGGGAATCAAGGGTCATCTAATACTCCTCCTCCCAAGTTCAACAAAGATAAGGGGTCCAACCCAAAGCCCCAAGGAGCTATGGGTGCACATGTTTCTTGAAATTATGCAAAGTGTGGAATGATTCATAAGAGTGAATGTCTAGCTGGCTCCAATACTTGCTTCAAATATGGTAAGTCGAGCTATAATGCAAAGGATTGTAGGAGTTAAAATTCAAAGCCTCAAGGCCAAGGTGGAAAATCACTAGGATCCCTAAAAGCTAATAGTTTCTATGCCCTTCATGGTCATTAAGAACTTGAAGAAGCCCTGAATGTGGTTACCAGTATATTGAAAGTTTGTAATTTTGATGCTTATGCACTTTTTGATCTAGGAAAAAATTGTCTTTTGTCACACCATTTCTTGAAAATTGATTTCATGTGTGTCTAGAAACTCTTATTGAGACTTTTAAAGTTAGCACTCCCATTGGTAAATCCATTCTTGCACAAACATTCTATAGAGGTTTTCCCGTATCTATCATGCATAAAGCTATTCCTTGCAATTTGGTAGAGCTTTCTATGGTTGATTTTGATGTCATACTTAGGATGGATTGGTTGCATGATTCTTATGCTACCATAGATTGTCGAACCTGTAGTGCCAAGTTTCAATTTTCAAATAAGTCTACTCTTGAGTGGAAGGCAAGTAGCTCTTCATGTAAAGTTTGATTTGTTTCCTATATCAAAGCCCGTAAAATGATTTCTAAGAGGTGTATCCACCATGTGTTACGGGTTAGAGATGCTTCATCCAAAAGTCCTTATCTTGAGTCGGTTCCTATAATCAATGAGTTTCCTGATGTGTTTCTCAAATAGTTGTCTAGTGTCCTCCCCAAAAGGGAGATAGATTTTGGCATAGATCTTTTGCCCAACACCCATTATATATCAATCCCTTCTTATAGAATGGCCCTGGCAGAGTTAAAGGAACTAAAGAAGCAATTAAAAGATTATCTATGGAAAGGATTTAATAGACCTAGTAAGTCCCCAGGGGGTTCCAAAGTATTGTTCTTAAGGAAGAGGATGGGTCACTTAGAATGTTTATAGACTATCGCCAACTCAACAAAGTTACCATTAAGAACAAATATCCACTCCAAAGGATCAATGGCCTATTTGATCAATTATAAGGGGCTAAGCAATTTTCTAAAATTGATTTGAGATTTGACTATCATTAATTCAGGATGAGGGAATGTGATATTCCCAAGATGACATTTTGGACAAGGCATTGGAACTTTGAATTTGTGGTAATGTCCTTGGGATTAACTAATTCATCGACTATCTTTATGGACCTTATGCATAGGGTGTTCAAACCCTACCTTGATATGTTTGTGGAAGTATTCATTGATAAAATTTCGGTCTATTCACGGGATGCAGAAGAACACAAAGATCATTTGACAAGGGTCTTAAAAACCTTGAGGGATAAGAAGTTATTTTCCAAGTTCAACAAATATGAGTTTTGGTTGAAGGAGGTTACATTTCTTGGGCATATGTTATCCGGTGATGGGATAAAAGTTGACCCCAAAAATATGAAAGTGGTGAGAAATTGGGAAAGGCCATTGAATCCTATATATTCTAGGAGGTTTTAGGGCTTAACAGGGTATTATAGAAGATTTTTTCAAGGATTCTCCTCCATTTCGTTCCCATTGATCAAGTTGACCAAAATAATAGTGAAGTTTGTGTGAAAGGTTGAGTGTGATAAAAACTTTCAAACTTTGAAGGATCGGTTGACTTCAGCTCAAATCTTAACATTATCAGAGGGTACCAATGTGTTTGTTGTTTACTGTGATGCCTCAAGAATTGGATTGGGTTATGTATTTATGCAAAATGGTAAGGTGATTTCTTATTCTCCAAGGCAACTAAAGGTGCATGAAAGGAACTACCTGACACATGATCTTGAGCTAGCAACCATGGAGTTTAATTTGAAATTTTGGTGTCATTATTTGTATGGGATTCATATTGATGTGTTCACTGACCATAAGTATCTCCAATGTGTGTTTACACAAAAAGATCTCAATCTAAAACAAAGGAGATGGTTAGAACTTCTCAAAGATTATGGTATGAGTGTAAAGTATCAGCCGGGTGTAACAACCCGAAATCTTTCTAAATCTCCTTATGAATGGACTTATATAGTGTACTACTGCTCATGGTTGACTTTTGGTGGCCACGGGTTGAGTTTAAGTAGCCGAATGCAAAATGGGCTAGTTGGTGGCCTAGAGGGATATTTTTGGCAGTGAACTTTAAACGGTCATAACCGTTGATGTGAGATGAACCATGTATGCTACTACATAAAACATTGAAGAACATTGAGTTCAATTTTTGACACAACTGGTTTCACTCAATTTGGAGTTCGTATGAGGGAGATATGGCCCAAACAATGAGACTATCTAAAATTCGCAAGACATTGGAGATAGGCTCAGGAAAATGGCCAAGGAAAGGGGCTCGGACCGTGAAACTTTGCACAGTCCATTTGGGGTGTATTCAAGTGATACAGTGAGCCAGGGGTGGCCTGTAACCACCCCTAAGACATGTATAGGTCAACGGGACCTTAATCGGCTCGTGAGAGCCTAGACGACTCGTCCACTATCCCTTCAAGTTGGACAGTGGCTAGGATAAGCCATGGACATGTTTAGGGGACTAAGTATGGGTTCACGGGACCCTTACACAGATAGTCACACACCAAACGGTCCATCAATTTGTTCTCGAAATGTTACAGAAAGTCCTCCGAAAGTTCGCGCTAAAAAATTGGTTAAGTGTGGTTTGATGGAGGGGCTGACGGCTAATGCACTGTTGGACGGGCACTGTAGCTGTCATCTCACATTTCTTAGTTCCAGAAAGTTACGTTTTATTAATGGTATTTTCATAATTTAACATTCCCTTAAGCCCCTTTTTGGTACCCTAAGGTCTCCTAAACCCCTAAAACATTCCCCAAACCCGCATTCATCTATTCCAACTCTCCTATGCACTCTCTTAGCCTCCATTGAAGCAAGCTTGTAGAATTCGGGGATAAAGATGTTGACTAAGTTTGACCTTGTTTATTGTTAGTGGAATCAAGCTATGTGGGACTTGATTCAAGGATTCTCTTTCATCCTTGAAGATCCTAAGAACCCTAACCCTTTAAATTTGATTTCAAGTTTTCAATTAGTTATGGGTTCTT
>JBCEWC010020673.1:0-10822 GCA_038996855.1 Solanum aculeatissimum
TTTTATTTTAAATTATATTTTATAGATAAAAGATAACTATTGCCCCAACTAGTTTCAACAAGATCATGACAAAACTTAATAATTAACTATAAATTTCACTGTAGTAAAAATCTATGACTATACCTTTTAATATGAGATAACTTTTATAATTTAAGAAAAATACTTATTCAACTATAATTTTTTTTTAAAAAATTATCGTGGCTACAAGGTTATTATTATTATGATAAATTTAAATTCATGATAACAAATAATAATTAGTCATGAAATTTTATTCAAGCAAAATACATGTGGTTATTTCATTTAATTACTGTCATTATTTTTTTATAACTTAAAATAAAATTATTTATTTAGCTACAAATTTTTCTTCAAATAATTTATTGTGACTAAAAAATTATTATTGCTATGATAAGTTTAAATTCGTGACAAAAATTAATAATAAGCTACAAAATTTAATTATAGCAAAAAATCTATGGCTATTTCATTTAGTAGTTGCCATGATTTTTTATGACTTGAAGCAAAAGTATTTATTTAGCTACAATATTTTGTTCAAACAATTTATTGTGGCTAAAGGGTTACTATTGCTACAATCACTTTTATCCGTGGCAAAAACCTATCATTAGCTATAGAATTTTATCGTAACATTAAAATTGTGGCTAGTTAGATAATTATTGCCACGATTGTTAGTAGTTATGATAAAAATAAAAAATTAGTTTTGTCAATTTAATTTTCGTGGCTAAGAAATTTGATGATTTTTTAGATAGCTATGAAATTTAAATTTTTGTGTCTATTACTAAATAATAGCTACGATTTTCAAATTTATAGCTTAAATTTCGTAGCTATAAGTATATTTTCTTGTAGTGAGAGTCTCGTAACTAACAGTAACATTTTTAGCTTAAAACGTTACTGTCAGTTACGTTTTATAGGTAATGATTTGACATTCCCCTGCAAAGCAGATTCGATTCTATATCTGTAGGGCTCGTGAATGGATTCTTAATAAACGTAACTCACAGTAATGTTTTAAGAATAAAACGTATTTGTGAGTAACGTATTATAAAACGTAACTCAGTTAGTCTTAAAACGTACTTGTGAGTAACGTAATATAAAATGTATTTCTGAAATACGTTTTAGTCTTAAAATGTTACTGTGAGTAACGTTTCTGCATTAACACCGTCAGTTAGATTTTTATAATAAAAATAAAAAAGCCTAAAATGTTACTGACAAATACGTTTATACTACTTTTGTAAAAAATTTAAAAATACGTAATATTTTAGTAAATTAGTTTAAATAATGGATTAGTTTAGTAAAAAATTCTGATATTGAGCATCTTTAGTAACAAGGAGATTAGTTACAAGCTATCGCGTGCAGTTAGATGAATTATTAATATCCTGGAGATCAAAAAACAGAATAATCTCGAGGATTACTACTGAAACTGAGTATAGAAGCATGGCTGGAACAATGTCAATGTTGATATCGATTCATAGTCGACTGAAGGAATTGGGGTTACAAGTTGAAACCTTTTATGCGACAATAAGGCAACACTTCAGATAGCATCAAGCCATCAAATCCCATGTATCATGAGCGTACAAAGCACACAGAAATTGATTTGTCATTTTTTCAGGAAAAAATTACAAGGACTGATCAAAACAGATCATGCAGGCAGTAAGGAACAGATTGCAGATGTGTTGACTAAAGGACAGAAAGACAGCAGCATGATTACCTTTTTAGCAAGTTGGGAATGATTAATGTGGTCAGGGATCCATCTTGAGGGAGAGTATAGAGGGCTACCATAGTTGTTGATGCTTGTACTTAGTCAATTAGGCTAATGCAGATTCTATATTGTTAGTTGGGAAATATCTGTAGTTAGTTAAAGATAATTAAAGTCGGTTAGCGAATTATATAAATAGGAGTAGCCACAGTGTATTTGAAGTTGTTGCAGAAATGAGAATTACAAATTGATTCCCTCTCCATAGACTGCTTTTTCTCGTTCTTCAAGCTTTAGCTTCCCTTTCAACAGAAATGACAGATGCTTTTGGACATGAGAAGAATCTGAGAGGATTTTCCATTCCACGAGCAAAATCGATCATACAGCACATCCCAATTAAAAGTGGCTTATTAAACAAACTTGAGTGCCATATTTATGTTGAGGTTGTTGCAAAATCTATGTTAACATAATATGTAAGGGCGAACGCGTCCAGACAAATCAAGATTGACAAACTCTAGGAATATTGGCCATTCCAGAAATTTCCCGTATGTGGAAAAACATCCAGTAACACTAGTAAGGATTTTCTCTGATTATATTCCTTCTTTGCTACCCCAGAGCCACTTGTGGAACTTCACGGGTATGTTGTTGTATATTCCTTCTTTGCTACCTACGGTTAGACCTCCAAAAATCCACCAGTTACTGAGTCAACCCTAAACTTCATCCATGCAGTATTTGGCCTAGCTTATCCTACCCTGCCAGGACCATCTGCCGGCCTAATGATTGAATCATGCTAATAAACAGGCACAACCAGCCAAACATAGAAAAGATCAAAAGAAAAGAAGAGAAACCAGTGAGAAACTATAAATCGTCTTTCTGGGCTAATGAACCAGCATTCCTCAGCGACCAAAACCAACTAAGTAATTGTGATAACTTACTGGAAGCAGAGTTCTTCTGTTTCTGTCCCATTATGTTGCAAAGCATGTTGTAGTCGTGTTTCAAGTGAGGAGCTGCTATTTTTCCCTGTAGAAAACAGTTAGAATGGGAGAGACTTAAGGGATAGCCTATGTCTCAGTAAATTGAAATATCTAGTGATATATGAAAGTAATACCTTAAATACTTCAAACGGGCAAAAACTCGAACCGTGGCAACCCTTCAAGAACAGAGAGACGCTTCAAATTAGAACGGGCAAAAATAGCAAGTAATCACTAACCACCAAAATTCCCAAATGGAACAAATATATGTCACCTGTAGCACAAGTTGTTAGCAGCATTTTGACAAGTGGTTTCTATAACTAGAGTGAGTTCCCAGTCACTCTTTTAGGAAATCTTACTATAAAAGAGAAAAATGACAGAAGAGGACATGCAAAGGAAAAGCCAAAATGAAAGCTTAAACCATCATTCTTGTCTAAAGGAAACCCTGATACAAACTGTTTCACAGGAAAGTACTGATGGATTTGTGAACTTCCCAAAATTAGACAGACAATAAGGCGCATGATGAACGTGTAAGTTCACTGCTTTGACATGACCACATCAGATGAATGATTCCAACAAACCACTAATTGAGCAACACGGACTAAGGCTGCCACTGAAACATTTTATTTTTATTTCAATTAAAAGGTGCATGAAAAAATTCCAATGCCCTAATAATCCGAGAAGATGAATTGCAAAGCAAGGACCAAACATATCCAGATTCACCATAATGTGAATCCATAAACACTTACTGGCAATGCAATGGGATGTTCATTATGTAGCACTTGCACAAAGTACTTGCTTGAGTTGTCCAATTGGCAGCTGTAAAGAATTAACATGTTATTTCCAGCAAAAGGAGCCACAATACTTCCCCGCCAGTTTCTGTTTTTAGGAGGGAGTTCCAAGCTTTCCTCTCTTTGTATCAGTTCAAACTCTGGAGCAATCAGAAACAAATTAAAAATTCGGAGTAGGAGACAGTAACTGTTCTAATTCTACTGTACAAACACTCACCAGATTCTTCAAGAAAGAGCCCAATTAAGCATGAAAAGGGAAGGAGAGTTTCTGCATGAGCAAAACACATTCTTGCTTTTTCATAGATCCCTGGAGCATATCCTTCTGAAGGAGGAGAATGTACAGAAGAGATTAAGAAACGTGAAAGTAAGAGAAATACAAAACTAGATACAGATTACCCTCAGGTGAATAATTGATTCACATATAAACAAATTTTTCATTTTGATCTAAGTTCAGTTTAGGGAATACACACACAGACATGATGAAAAATGACATGAACAGGATAAAAGAATTTCAGATTGACTAGAGTGAGTGATACAGGGAGGCATTCATACTAGGAATAAACAATATGAGGATAACTTGAACATCAGAAGCACCTAGTTGAAAGGATATCTCATAAATATAAGCTTAAACCTCATGGAGCAGCAACAGAAGCTGCAAATTTAGTGGTTGATCTGGGATATAAATTTTCTGAATTACTTGGAAGAAGAGACTAGAGAGATATACACAAATCATTGTACAAAGGACAGTTGAATAGCAGAAGCTTAAATCCAAGGAATAAGAACAGAATCTGCAAATTTAGTGGCTAATCTGGGATATAAATTTACAAGATTACTTGGAAGGAGATACTAGAGAGATTACACAGATCTTATTACATTTACTGGTTTGGTTTGAGCAAACATCATTTACACCATAACCGTCTCTTCCTTTGAGATCTCGTTAGCAGCAACAAGGGAAGAATAAGACATCCATATGCCTTCGGAGACACTGTTTAACCCCCAACCAATAGGAAAAATAAAAGAGAAGAAAGAAAAGCTTGTTGGACTAGTATCGCCTTCTTTAGCCTTGATTGCCTGTTCCATTGATTGAATAACATCCTCAAGCAGTGGCACTCCCATTCGATAATTTAGTGTGTCACCATATCCTTTCAGAATGAACAACTCCAAATCATCAGCCCACTCCAACAAAGAAACCTAAAATGTGAAATTGTCAGTAACCATGGATGGCAACAAGAAAGTTCCAATATTCCATATAAATGAAGAGTTGGAGATGTATTAAAAATACATGGTGCTTAAGAAGTAAATCATATGTTTCAATCAAACATCAAAGGAGATGAACTAATCTCTCACCCTCTCCCTGCACTTCACATTATGACCCAATAAAAACAAAAAGGGAGCTTGCGTACAGCACAGGAATATATAACAGTAGGAAATCAAAGATAGTAACACCTTTTTAATATGGTGTTAAAAGTTACAGTTTCCATTTCCAATTCATAACAAGTGTTGATAAAGAGGGGAATTGTGAAAGCACCACACCTCCCACCCCCAAAACATACACAAAAATAATTTTTCATTTCCAGTTCTCGCCCAAGATAATGAAAAAGAAAAAAAAACACAGAGCAGCAGGAACCATGAATGGCAAAACAAGAAATAGAAATGAAGAAAAAAATAATTGGATTAGCACAAAGTACCTCAGATGGGCTAAACAGACTACAAGCTTGATTGGTGATGTTCAGCAAGGATGCTTCCTGGGGGAAAAGTCACATAGGAAAGAAGCTCTAGATAAAAAAATTATACAAGGTTTAGCACTCATCAGAACATTAATAGTGCTATACTCACCTGTTTGCAGAGAAACCATAAAGAAGAAACATCTTGTTTTGTGAAATTAAGCCCATATTGCCTGACTAATTCACGAGTAATTTCATGCAATACAGGTTCTTTGAGCTTGTCCACATTTGGCTCCTGACTTTTTCTAAAAGCCTGCAACCAAATGAAAAAGTATCATGATTTAGTTGCTCACTCAACTCGCCAATCAAGCCCCCCACCCACACCAAAACCCAAAAAGAAATAACATTCCAACCTGTCTTTAGATAAGATGGAACCCATATTCGATAAAAAGGAGTAGGAGAAACAACACTGGTAGTGGTAAGGTCTACCATCTACCAAGACCCCACATGTGGGATTTCACTGGGTATGTTGTTATTGTTGTTGTTGTTGAGGAGGAGAAACAACACTCGTGGTTACTTTAAAAAAAGAGGAGTAATAGTGTATAATACAGAACACCATGTCCGGATATTGAAATGTGGTATATTTTGACGCTCAATTCACACTACTTCTCCTTTATTTTTATTTTTAAATCAGAAACATGCAGACTCAGCACTAATAAAAGCAAGTTTGCATTTCTATATGCATCAGACTTCTAAAAAATATTAAAACCACAAGTAACTTAGCCCATAACACGAGTTGTGCTCTACACTTCCATCAACATCTTCGATAATAAGTTAATCTCCATTAGCTCAGTCCCAGTTTAGTCAATATCTATTTACTTTTACACCTTTAGGAGTTCCAATTTTAGAAAAAGACTTCATTCAGGTGATAAAAAATTGTAAACTTTTGAGAACAATCAAACAATGTGTGTACAACTTAACCAGCATTAATGTAGTTATTATTACCTCAAGTCCCAATTTACAAGCAAAAGCTCAAAATGCTAGTTAAAACGCATGAATGGAAACTAATTTTTGTGTTATTTCACACAAAAAATTTCCTCCATATAGGCAGATAAAATTTGCATGCTTACCTTGTAGCTTTGACAACAATCATGAAATCTCAAAACTATGTCACTTGCACGGCTTTCACTGGTAACAGTAAAAGCTCGATGCCTTCCTGGTCCAAGCTTCCCTCTTCCATTAAATAGACCCATCCCAAATGCCACAGCACTAGCTGATGCCCGAGGAACCTATATATGCAAAGATGAATATTGAAGACAATATTAATGAGAAAGTAACAAGAAGTTGATACGGAATTAGAAGACTGCAAACTTTGATTACAAAGGGTATACTTGTAGAATATAGATAAATTCTCCAATCACACAAATCCAAATACTTGTAAAGCAATTGAATTCTTGATGCATCATTAAATATGTGAAACTTAAGATATGCTTTGGTGGATAAATAAAGATGCTTAGCTGAAACTTCTAAAGCCATGTGAGTTGCCTGACAAAGGCAGCAATATAGACAAAAGCCTCTACAAATATCCCTGTCGTCTATTCATTTGGAAATCATCTGAGTGACACATGAACACAGGAAGCCAGAAAATAAAGAGAAGGCAAAGTGCGAGTCAAAGGACCGAAGTGCTTGAACTCACAAGATGATGATATATCCTATTTTGTTTTTTAATACTAATAAAAAGATGTATAGACATCCTAGCAAAATTTGGCTTTTAACGAAGTGGTTGAACTCACAAGATGATGAGATCCTCTTTCGTTTTTTAATACTAATAAAAAGACGTATAGGCATCCTAGCGAAATTTGGTTCTTCAACTATTGCTAGCATGTTAGATATTTTTTGATCATTTATTGCAAAAGTTCATTGACTGGTATGGAAACAGGGAGAGGGAAGGATGACTCCAGTCATGCTTTGGTCTTTATTCAGTAGGATGACTCTAGTCATGCTTTGCCTAAACTAATCTATCAACCTGGGTAGTCTTGATTGAATATACATCTGGGTGGTATTCTTTATTGAACAGGTCTGGAAATCTTTCTCCAACTCTGACTCCGAGATGATATAATTCATCTTCTCCTTCAGTGAGCAACTCTCCACCTGTAAGTTTTCCTTTCCAAGGAGACCTCCATCTAGCTAACCAAGCGGGAATTTTCTCCAAAGATTGCTCAAGTTCTTTTGCATCACGTATAAGGACTTCCAAATGAGCAGCCAAGGCTTCTAATTCCCTTATCTTCTTCTTCGTTGGTGCACGAGTGCCATGTCTTGCCTATCAAAGAACAAGAAAATGATCACAACAAATTATCCCTGAAAACATCTTTTACGGAAAAAGCATTACTTCAGAAATTCCAGCCAAATTACTTAAGTTTATCATCAGCCAGATATCCATAAAGAACTTCAAACTCAAATCTCTGTTGTGCACTGGTATGTCTGTCTTGTCCATCATAAAGTTTGAGAGAGAACGCAGAGCATGCAGCATGGGAACAAACTTAGAGTACGCGTGTTACAACATTGGATGCCAAAGTATGTAAAATAATAACTAAAGTGGGATAGAAGTATTTTTAATGGAAATGGAGGAAGCAAAGAAGTAAAGACTGTCTAAATGGAAAATATATCCATAAAGGATCTGCAAAATCTGACCTTGGACTCGGAGAAGGAGAAGAGAATGGTATAGTGAGATAAACACTAGTTGAGATGGTTCAATCCTCAACGTGCTAACATAAAATTTTAACATACAAGCATCAGTTAAATATAGTTTGAGCCACAATTTCCATGCTCCTATAATTCTTTCCGAACAATAACATGGACATTTTATCAATCTGCATCAGTTTTCAGAAAAAAAAAAGGGGAATTTCTTCTTAGATACCCTGTACAAGAATGTATTTGGAATTTGAATAATCTAAAATCATCATAATTTACTTAAGATTGGCTAGACATTAAGGAAAACTCACCACTAAATTCAAATGAATGGGAGTACATTGATCTGGAATTTCAGAAGATATGAATGAATTTGCTGAAATGTCCTTGGAATCAGCATACCTGATCACAAAAAGCAATAAACAAGTGGAGCAATGAATAGAACAACTCAAAGAGGCAAATGGAAACGCCAACATTCAAAAAAAACACACACACACACACACCAAATTTCGCAACAGAAATTGGAAAGTGAGAATATGTGGTAGACGTTGCACAAATGTAGAACAATACATATGACGGATCAAATTTCATCATAAACTAATTGAGTATATGAGAGACCTGGATACAGTGGCAAGGTGTTTCCGAACGTCGAAGGGTTCATCAGCGCTTGAGAATAAGAAAAGAAAGAGGAGGAGGATCATGATATTCATACCTTCCAACGTTTCTGCTTTACTTGTCTATTCTTTTATTTAAATACTCCTCCTGGCATATTAATTTAATTTTTGGGGTTTCTTGTTTAAAATAATTAAGGAAAAATTATAAGATTATACACTTTTAGATAGAGTCTATATTATTAATCATGTCAGCTCTTAAGAATATTTATAATTTTAAGTTTTTTATTTATATCTATATCATATGATGCTATTATACATACAATGGAAAAGTTCAAAAAGAAAAAAGAAAAAAAATAGAAAAAGGAAAAATAAAAATTGTGTCTCTCTCATACATCGAGAAAGTACAAAAAGAAAAAAGAGAAAAAAAAAAATAAATTTTTGTCTCTCTCATACATGGGGGAAAACATACAAAAAAAAATAGAAATTTTTTTTTTGTCTCTCTCATACATGGGGGAAAACATACAAAAAAAATAGAAATTTTTTTTTGTCTCTCTCATACATGGGGAAAACACAATTTTTTTTTTTATCTCTCTCAAACATGGAGAAAATACAAAAAAGAAAAAAGAATGAGAATAATGAAACATAGGAAAAATAATTTTAATTTTTTTATTTCTAAAATATAATATTAATCAACAATAAATATTTTTTTTTGAGTTTTATTTGTACTGGACGAAAATAGTTAGCGTTTTTTTGGTGAATTGCCGATGATATAGTTGGTTATTTTTTTAGTGGTTTGTGTTGGTGTGATTTATTTGGTTGGTTATTTATTTAAATTGTTTGGGTTTTTTTTTGTAACAATTGTGAAATATTATTACCAGAACCTTTAACAATTACAACCAATACATCCAAACTCTTGATCACCTGAGTAAGGTGACTATACATCAAAACTAAAAGAAAGCTAGTTAAGAACTTAGACTATGCATGAACTCTCTACAGCTATTTGCATTCTCACATGCATTAAACATCTCTAATTTAATTTTTATATCTTTTCTTATTTGAGCTACAATTACATCAGGCTGTAGAGCTATTCCTCTAAACTGTCTCCAATTCCGAACTCGCCAATCATTGTAGTACATAGCCATCCAAATTGCTGCAATTATTTTTTTCTTGAAGCCATTACATCTTTTCCTTTTAATTCTTAATAACACTTGTGATGCATCTCCTTCAAGCAAAGTAATCCTTGTTTGGTTGATATCATTTATTTGCTTGGTATTTTTTTGGTATTTGATTTGTATTTTTTTTATTTGTGTGTGATATATTTGGTTGGTATCTTTTTTGGTAATTTGATTGATGTTTTTTCTTGATTTGTGTTCATGTGATTTGTTTGGTTGGGTAAATTTTACCATCACCAATTAACAATTCACCCAATTGTGAGTAAGTTTTCACCAATTTTTATACCAAATGCACCAAAAATTTGAAAGTGTTCATTCACCAAATTTAACAATAAATATTCTTTGTTGGAAAAAACTCATCCAAAAATAAGTTCAATGGATCAATAACTATAAAAGAAATTAAAAAAAAAATAACTAGACTACCAAATTTTACCACCACAAGTCACTAATTAACAATTTACCGACTAAGTTTCCACCAAATTTTATACCAAGAAATGCATCAAAAAACTGAAAGTGTTCATTCACCAAGTTTTGCAATAATTATTCTTTGTTAAAAAAAAAATCTCCAAAAACAAATTCAATGGTTCAATAGCTATAAAAAAAAAATTACAAAAAATCAACCAACAGAGTTTTTACCACTATCAGTCACTAATCAACATTTTACCCCAATGATGTGACTTAGTTTCATCAAATTTATATCAATAACTACACCAAGGATCTGGATGTTCTTATTGACTCAAAACAAATTCAATGTCTTAAAAATTGGAAAAACAATTTAAAAAAATGCATGATATTTGCGATGGTATTAAAAAAAATACATGATATTAAAAAAAATAATTATTTTTCTTTCTTCGTTTTCTTCGATAACAACTACTTCCAATCCAGCAAAACACATGGTATTTGCAGTGGTATAATAGTGCGTTTCAGTTTGCATACCACTTTGATACAAAATGATTTCCATTGCTCTATTACTATATGTTATACACAATGGATACCCTGAGAAGAAATCAGCATTGCACCTTTTTTGGTCTAAATAAACCTGATCACCCATATTGTTATGTTGTTAGAAATATCAATCACTATCAATAATTTGTACCACCTTTATTAAAAAAATAACACCATCTAACTAAATTTTATTTGTGTAATTTCAAAATAATACCAAAATAAATCAATGAAAACACCAACTTTTGCTATCAACAAATACCAAATACAATGTTCAA
>JBCEWC010020674.1:0-10822 GCA_038996855.1 Solanum aculeatissimum
CTACTTTCTATCTTCCTTGTATTGTTTATTTCCTTACTTTATGTATTGAGGGTAAGCCCCAAACTATGTCGAGGCCCTGCTCTATCTTATGTAGAGGCTATGTTGGACACACTTTACTCTTGCACGTTGTAATATATTTTATTGGGATATTATGACTATTGGGATTTATTTATGGAAATGATGTTCCGATTATGCTTATGATTATGTTTATTGGCTTGTGAATGTTGGGAATGTGCTTATGTGAAAAGTCCCTAACCCGGTATGCCCCCATAGCTTGAGTCCTACCTACCTGCCCATTAGAAATACTTGTTATGTGATTCATGTTCATCCCACTCCCGGCAACATCCGCATAGCATGAGTCCAAAGCCCTATTTCCCCCAGAATTATGTGTTTACTTTTCCGCACTTTGAACCGATGATGCGAGTAATGATGTTATGATGGCTTGATCGAGGACTTTCGAGTTCTCCTTCGCCATGCCACATCTAGGCCTCACTTCTAGGTCGTGATATAAAGGTAAGTAAATTTTTATTAATTATGTGTTGTAGTCTATTCCTATATATTTGTTATTTATCACCACTCTTCCAAAAAGGGTCATAGAGAAAATCAATCAGCTCTTTGCCAAGTTCTTTTGGACCACTGTTGGGGGGTGTAAAAGGCAAGCATTGGATGGCCTTGAATGATTTGTGTTACCCAAAGGATGAAGGTGACTTGGGATTTAGATCCCTTCATAATGTTAATAAAGGGATTTTTGCAAAATTATGGAAAGGGATGTTTGCGTGGATATTTTGGGTTTTCACAACCTCTTTATAGGCTAATTTCATGTGGAATAAGTATTGCAAGAAGATGCATCCTACAATTGTTACTAATGGTGGAGCTTCACAAACTTGGAGAAATATGATTAAAGTGAGAGAAGAGGTGGAGCATGAGATATAGTGGCATGAGATATAGTGGCAAATTAAGGCTGGCAATTCAAGTTTTTAGTTTGACAATTGGACCAAAATAGGGGCACTTTATTTTGTAGAGGATTAGTTTGTAATAGATGAAGAGCTGAAAGTTTAAAATTTCATTGAAAATGAAGAATGGAACAGAATAAAGCTCTTGGAAATGGTGTCAGATGAAATGGTAGAACATATCTCTACAAATATCAGACCAGTCAAACTAAATAATGGGGTGGATAAGGCCTGGTGGATGGGAGAGAATGTAGGCACCTTTACTATCAGGTCAGCTTTTAAAATTTTGTAAAAAAGAAACAAAGTCATCATTGAGCAGAAGATGTCTGGGTAAAAGGATTACCTTTTAAGATTGCCTTCTTTTTATGGAGAGTGTGTAAAAGGAGAATAGTTATTGATGATAATCTTAAAAGGATGAAGATCCAAGTGGTGTCCAAATGTTACTGCTGTAAAAAAAATAAAAAATAAAAAATAAAAACCATGACACATTTATTATTAACAACTCCTATAGCCCAAAAGCTATGGAAGTAGTTAGCTTCATGTGTAGGAATTAATATGGAGGGCATGCATCTTCAGCAAGTTACATATACTTGGTGGGGTATTCAAGTCCCTAGCAAACTACAGAACATTTTGAGGGCTATTCTAGCTATACTAATGTGGGAACTATTGAAGAATATGAATGCAATCAAGCATGGAAAAGGATATTCATACAATTGAATGGTCTATCAATGTATCAAGAACATAAAACAATTGGTGAAGATCTGCTATCCATGGTTGAAAGAGGTCCCTGATCAGTGGGTGAAATACTAGATGCTTTAAGAAATTATAGCCCTAAGCTATATTTTCACAATGTTTTCTGGATTCCACCTATTGAGGGATGTATTGTCTGTAATATGGATGGTGCTAGCAAGGGAAATCCAGGTTCAAGTGCTTTTGGATTTTGCATCAGATATTCTGAAGGAAATTTACTATATGCAAAATCACAACACTTTGGGATTGGATCAAACATAGATGCAGAAGCTATGGCTATTTTTACTGCACTAATTTTCTGCTCTAGAAGAAATTATCAGAGGATTTGCCTACAAACAGATTCATTGGTTCTTAAAAACATGATTACTGGTGAATAGAGAGTGCCTTGGGATCTAGTTGAAAGAGTTGAAGATATACAACGATTAGTTTGAAACATGAATGTTCAACTTATGCATGTATACAAGGAAGGAAATCAACTTGCAGATTTTATAACTAATGAAGCATTCAAAATTGAAGGGAAATAGATATATTTCAACTTTCAATATTTACCAAGCAGGGGAAGCGAATTCTTAATCTAGATAAACATCAAGTGTCTGCTATCAGAATTAGAACCAAAGAAATACAACAAATATCAAACAATACACATGGATAATTACAACATTTGGGCGAATTTTCTACGCAGCTATGCTATGTACAAAATTGACTAACAACATTTGGGAGCTAAAGGCTGTGAAAATGACTAGTTCTTTACTCAACAAAATAAGGATATGAAAATCAACAAAAAAGAGAGGAGAATAACCAGATCTTCAAGAAGAAAACATGCAGTTAACTGGGGTGCCTAGAAAGAACATCCTTGTGCCTTCACTATCCGACAAGCAGCAACTTTATGAAGGATACGGTCAACAGAGGACATCAACATACAAGGAGCAGCAAGATAGGCCTTACCATGGAGCACCAGATTGATAAGCAGGTTTCTCCCTTCCTAAATAGCTCAGTCATAGCTCAAGGACATGCATCTGACCAGGAAACAAAAGGGAGTGAAGTCAGCAGAGAAAAAGAAGAACGGTTGTGAAGTTAGAGAGATACTTACCATTGAGAGATATTGCAAGCAAGTTTAAGATGACAACAATGGAGTATATCAACCCAGAACAGAAAGAGAAACAAGTCAGAGTTGATCGATTCAGGTGGGAGCAGCTTCTAGAGGAGGAAAGAACACAACGGAAATGGAAGGGTGGAATTAGGAATCCCTATTTTAGGGTTTTTTGGTTACCGCTGTGTGGGTCTGTGTGTGGCCTATTAGGCTCCTTCTGTAATGACTTTGTTATTTTATCAATAATACGGGCTTTAAGCACAAATTTAATTAAAAAATATTTTTTTTAATTGATAATATAACATTTCCTATAATATAACATTTCCTATAATATTTTGTAATATAAGAATATACATATATTAATTATTGTGTGTTACATAACAACATAAGTGTTTAAATATTTTTTCTTGATTATTATTTTGAAAATTTTTTCAATAAAGTCAGTTGTTATAGAAACTATCAATACTTCTCTAGAAGTATTTAAAAATTTAAGACTCCACTTGATTGAATATGCCAATTAGAATATTGTTTTTTTAATTTATATAATATTTTTTATAATCTTTAATTACAAAAATTAATATTATAGTGATTGTTATTTTTAGAAAACATTCAAAAGTTAAGATAACAATTTTTAAATTTTAACTATTTGATAATCTAGTTAGTTTGAGATTGAAATATTTTATCAAATATCTCAAAGAATTGAAATATTTAAATATGGTTGATTCAAATTGAAGTGAATTAGACAAATTAAAAAACAGAAAGTATCTATAAGAAATAACCAATAAACTATTACTCCATTTGTCGCATTTTAGTTGTCATAGTTTTCATTTCTAAAGTCAAATTATATAAATTTTAACTAACATTTTAATATGTATTTATTGACTTTCGACAAACAACATGACAACTAAAATAGACAAGGGAAAGATTTTTTTTAAGTAAGAATAACAATAAATACCCCCCCCCCCCCCCCCCCCCCCATTTTTAAGAAAATAAAGATGACTTTTTTTATTTTGTGGTTGTAAATGAAGTTATGTCAAATGTACCAAAATATCCTTTAATCTTGTGACCTTAAACATGTTATATAGAAAGTTGAAATTAAAATCTTGCCAAAATGGGAAGAGATATTCTTTTTAAAACATTTTAAAATAGATCATTCTTTTTTTTTTTGGAAACGAGTCAAAATTACCCTTGAACTTTTTAAAATAGCTCACATTTACCCTTCGTTTATTTTTTGGATCAAAACTACTCTTGCCGTCTATATTTTGGACCACAAATGTTCTTACAACGTTATCTTTGCCATTGGAACTGACATGACAGTCCACCTAGGCAGTTCAACATGGCAAAAATTTCTTCCCTCTCAATCATTTTGTTCTTCTTTATTGAGCCCTCTCAGAAGAAAAAAAACAAAAATAGTACTTCCACTGTTCTTGTTTGAATTGTGTTCGGCCTTTGAAATTTCAATTTCGAAATATGCTAAAGTTTGTTTGAGTGTAGTTTCGTGTTGAGGGATCGAGTTCATTATTTGGAATTTGGGGTCATGGATTTGCAAAATCCATTTTCAAATTTTCAAGCTTTTAAGAACTCTTTCATATTTTTATTTTTTGGGATGTTTAACTCAAATCCTTAAATACCAATCCTCAAAAGTAAGAAATCAGTTGTTAAAGATCAATTTCCAGCTTCAATCGCAATATCCAAACAATTTTTATTTAGTAACAGTAACAAAAAGTCAAATCTCTTCGAATTTTTGCTCTTCAAGAACCCCGAAAAGCTAAAAAGTTCTCACCAACAAGCTTTAGCTATTTTTGAGTTTCAACACACAAAGAATGACTCCAGGAGTTTTTCAACATCATTCAACCTTTGAAATTAAATTTTTAGCCTCAAATTCGATAGTCCAGAATCCAAACAATGAATTCGATTTTTCAACATGTATGTACAACCTTAAACAGACTAAGCACACTTTGAAATAGAAATTGTAAAGTTCGAAAAATAACTCAAACAATAACAATGGAGAAACTATTTTAGGTGTTTTGTTTTTTCTTTTGATAGGTTTAATACGGAAGAACAACATGATTGAGAGGAAATTTTTTTTTGACATGTTAGACTGTCTAAGTGGACTGTCAATGTCAGCTCCAGTGATAAATATAACGTTGTAAAGGCATTTGAGATCCAAAACATAGACGATAAGGATAGTTTTGATCCCAAAAATAAATGAAGATAAATATGAGTTATGTCAAATAGTTCCAAGGATAATTTTAACTCTTTTCAAGTTTTTTTTTTTTCCGTGAGGGATCACATATTTTTTTTATATTCTAGGGTAGGGTATTTTGTTTTTTTCCAAGTGTGCTATCCGTCTCACAATTTCCATTTTACATCAGATCTGGTCGTCTCTTTTTATGTATGTATCTCCTTCATCTTCACTCTGCTGCTCATTGCTTTGGTTTATCGTTTAGTCTGGCCTCTTAGTCGAACTTATTACTTTATTGCGTCTTCGGATATATATGTATGTTTTTGTATTTGAGCTTCGAATTTTGGTGGTTGATTCTTTCGGAGGATTTGTAATTTTGAAGCCCTTATTTTTTGGGGTCTAGTGGCTTTAGTGTTGAGCCGCGCTTGGAAACACATCCCTTTCTCTGATTGTGGCATATTTCCAATATTGTTGCGTAAAAAGTAAAATGTTAGGTGTGCAAATTGGATTGTACATTTCGATTTCCAGTTCCAAGGATTTCAATTATGTGGATTTTGAATTCGTTAAATTGGAATCAATCTTGAAAACCAAATCCCCTCATCCAAACGTGGGTTATATCTCTGTTTTTCCATAGGAACCATTTAAACCGAGTCGCATAATGCCATCTCTCCAAACAGCATTGCCTCCTGAACTAGCCAACAATGCTATCCGAGTTAGTATCGTTTAACTGTTAGCTACTTGAATATATGCAGCCTCTAGAATTGCTCACAAAGTCATTTAAACATGTTTCTTTCTTTTGCTTTGTCTCTTAGCTTTATCGGGAGTGTCTCCGACGAGCAAAATACATTGGCAGTAAGGTATATTTTCTTCTTGGTGTTGCTCTGAAATCATATTAGTTGTTGTCTAAAAACGCTCTTCCTTCTTTTTGCCCTCGATTCAGTTAGGCTTGATTATGGGGTGTCAAATATCATGACTTGCTCAAATGTACTTTGGGCTAAAATTCGATTTGGGTCATGACCCACCAATTTGACCTACTTAATCTCAATAATTTTAACATATTATTATTTATTTTTTATAGTAAATAATAATAATCTCAATTTGAATTTCAAATCAAGAAAACAAAAATAAAAAGTAAAAAGTAGATAGATAAATCCTAGATAATATACATTACACCGATGCAAATAAAAAGCCCGAAAACAGGTTGATTCTTTTAAAATGGGTTAAGGTTTGAATGGATTGAGGTTGAACCCAATTCAAATTATCTTGAGGCCGACCCATAAAATACTAGGCGGGTTGGGCAGATTACCTATATTTAGGCTCATTTTGACACCCCTAGGTTTGATCATCCTTACATGTGGTCCTTAAAATTCAAATGCGTGATTAAGTTGGTTGATACTAGGCGTAATCTGTTTATGTGATTAAGATTCTGCTTACGGTATTAATTTCTTTACTGCTATCTCATGTTATTAGTTAACTCCATGACACATTGTCCTTCATCTTACCATCAAATGAACCCTATAGGTCCGAAGATGTGCTTGCTCTAAAGAACGAGGATGACTTTTATCTCCAAATAAGATTTTTAGGTGAAAATCTGAGCTTCACTTGTGGAATCATGTGCTTGGGTTTGGCTTTTTCTTCAAAATGTAGTCTTCAAGGGTGGACGTAAGAAGCATTTTTTGCTTCGTTTCTCATAGGAGAGATGACGTACTTTAGCAAGAGAAGCCAAAAATCAAAAGGTTGATACCCGTAACCTAAACCTACCTTTTGGGTTCAAGAAGAGTGGTCATGATTATGCTGGCTTGTGATATTACAGTTTGGGAAGAGGAGATGTAGTGAGGAAAAGAAAGGAAGTTCTGCCGTTGTAATTAATTGGAGACATCAAATGTAGTGCAAGTGTGAAATTGGAGCCAGTGATAGATTCTTGAATTGAAACTGCCAAAATTTCTCTTTGTTTACTTTGCATTTTGAAAATCGAATACAAAACAAACGTTGTTATACTAGTAACACCAAGTACATTTTCTGTTGTTGAGGGTGTGGTTGTATGTCATTGGCATTATGTAAGACATGGATCCATTGGTATGCAGAATCTGTACAACAATAAGAAATGACTTTAGCATGCCCCTTTTCTTCTATTAGTCAAATCCAGTTCTAGATGGTCCAAGGATAAGTGGTTACCTTCAGATTTGATGGCATGCTTGTTTGGAATATGGTATCTAGTTCTTAGAGAACCTACCATATCCCTTCATGTTTCCTTTTGTCATCTCTTTAAGATTCCTCACTTTTCTCAAAGAAGAAAGACAAGGTGGAATACTTGGATGTGGCTTGTGACTGACCTCTCTTTAGGCTTCAAGTTTATCTGCGGGGATGGGTTTCCTTAGTTTTACTTTCATAAGATCGGTTTTCCGTAGTTTACTAGAGAAAGGCAGATCCAGTTATTCTGGATTAGAAGGGGATGAGAGATCATTATTCGTGTCATTTACTCATTACTTGTCACACTCAGGCATTACCCGCAAAAAGAAAAAGCAAAAGAAAGAAAGGTTAGCGCATTTTTGTCTTCCATGGATGGCTGCTCAGTTTGACATGCATCAGCAGTTAAGATGTATAGTGTTGACTGTTGCATTAGCCTCATGCCATCTCCCCAAAAATTTTAAGTTTTTATCTCCCTTGTAAATATCTTCCTTAAACTTTTGAGGAGTGCCCTAACAATTTCCCACCCCCAATCCCACATGCATTCCCCCAAAAAAGAGAAGAACATAATGTGTCATAATTTTTTTTTCCTTCTCAAAAAAACATATTATGTGAAAAATCGTACAATCAGTTGAAGGACTTTGGCACAAGAGCTAGGCTTTCTCGTCTATGGCACGGAACTATCATTTTTCTTGCTTACTATGATTCCTTAGCTGAGATAGTTTAGTCAAATCCGGAGTTGGACTTCCTTTTTCTTTCAAATAATATTTGACTTGCTTGAACCTAAGAGGTTTCGGAAACAACCTCTCTACCTCTACGAGCTACATTCGCTAGATCCCACTTAGTGGGATTTCACTGGGTATGTTGTTAATCTGGGAGGTGTTTCAATAACCAAAAGACAAATTCCAGTTTCAGATTATCTTTTGAGAACTAGCTACTTATTTGTAGTTTTGTCTGTCCTTAATTTGCAGCAACATAACACAGAGCTTCTTGTTAGTATGGTGAGACAGCAGTTCAAAAAGCATATGCATGAGACTGATCCGGATAAAATTCAGAAATTGAAGGATGAGTAAGTTCATTCTATCTTATTCTTCTTCCTTTTATTTTTTTTCGCTTTTTTTGTTTTTTCCAATAAAGCACATGTCTCCCAAACTGGTGGGAATTTTCTAATGATTTTAACTTGGATATTCACATAATGAACCAGCTATTGATTGAATGATTCTTCAACAATTTTCTGTCTTGTCCAATATGGTTGTTTGGTACTCCTCTTGCAGAAAAATACTTGTAGGACCATGTAAAGAAGTTCTTTGACCTACTATTCCTCCTAAATTTGATATACCTTCACTGCATCCAGATTCTACCTACTTGATACATTTTTTTAAATATTGTACGTACTTTTTTAAAAATAAATTCATTCTCATTGCCATCTCTGAAAAGAATTGGTTTTACTGATGATATTGTCTCTATTTGGTATTGCAGTGCCGCGAGGGGGCTCATAAATCACATGCTGCATGAATCTGAGAAGATGACTGGCCGGAAATTCAGCCAGAGTTGTTGAGTTTTCCTGTTAGCAAACTGCTACAAGGAATTCCCAGATACCAGTCCCAAACTTGGTTTATGATGTGTATTCGATATCAGTATTAGCTTGGTGTTTTATTAGCATAATTAATGCATAGATAATGCAGCCATGCTCTAAATTTTGCAGTATACTTGAGTTTCTGACGTGCCTTGAGAATATGACATCCTTTCTGATTATGCTGGGTTTATATACTTTTTATGCTATTGATCAATAAGAATCACAGAATAATTAAAATATGACATTTGTCACTTCAAGGTTCAATGTTTCACTCCAACCCCCAACCCCTCCTCCCTACCAATTCTTGGAGAGAGTCTTGCTTTAACATTTGGTCGGAGCCCATAAGTTTGTTTTGGATTAATTTTCCATACCTTTGTGATACAGATGTTGTGTCTAAATTAATGAAGTATTCTAATGATGAATACTTTTTTTCTTTGCAATGTAGTTAATTGTCCTCAAACTACAAATCATGAAGTGACAACTTTCGGAAAAGGTGAAAATGACACAAACTGCCTTGTGCATCACGGAGGATTCTTGTAACTTCAAAGTACAATCATGTGTCAAGACATATCAAATTGTTAAAATCATCTCTGTTTTTTTTAAGAAACAAAATTAGATAGAGTCAGCATCCGTTTGACATTTCCCTTTCTCAAAATGGTTCATCTTTTGTTTGGGATGACGGCAAAAGCTGGTATTTTCTTTTCCTTGTGTTATTTACTTTTGATCCCTATTATTTGATTGGGTAATAAAATCAACCCAAGAACAAATGAGAAAAGGTATCATTCAAGTATGAAAATTTAAAAGGAAATTAATCTACATATCATTAATAGATTATTTATTACTGTTTATGTTGATACTAAAAATAAATTACTAAAATAATAAAATAATTATGAGTAATGACAGATTTGTATTAATTAATATTAATTTAATTTATTTTGGATTTAATTAAATTAATTATAGGAAAGATAAAAAGTAAATTTTTTACCCCTTTTTGTGGAACAACTACCAATAACTTTTATTATGACTCCTCATCTGATTTTTACTTCTTCCCAAGAAGATAATGATAATTGTCTTTCCCAATTAAACATTTCAATTTGGTTGAAAATAATTTTGTATCAATTTGTTTCATATACTTCATATATGCTTCTTGTAAAATTATTATTATTAGGCTTAAGTCATCAGCAGATACCTAAAGTTGTATCCATTTTTCACTTAGACACCTTAACTAGCATTTGTTCCTAATAGACACCTCAACTAGCCAAGATTTTAACCCCTAAAACATTTTTTCCCTACATGGCTTTGTGAAATAGGTGCGTGCATACACTCGCGAACAGCTGAAAAATTTGTCCATTCAACAGCACCCACGTGTGCTTCACGTGGGTTAAAATTTCCACATTAGAATTTTAAAGGGTAAAAAAACCTCTAACTTCAGATTTTTTGAACCTTTCCCAAACACTTTCTCTCTCCCCGTTCAAATTCACATGTCGTCGTTCAATTTCTCAGTCTTGAACTTCAACTAGTATACCGGAGAAAAAACGGTCGGCTTGGGTAACATCTTCAAGTGTCCTCATCTGGTAAGATTTTTTTCTTAATTTTTACTTAATTTTCTGTAGTTCTTGTTCATTAACAATTTAAAATTCTAAGGTTCGAAAAAAAACTTGGGCTTCTTGTTAGAGAATATTTTACCCATTTCTCACGGAATTCGCAACAAATACATTAGCATATTCTGTTAATTTAGCCTTCTTTTTTTGGATATTTTACAGGGTTAACTAACAATTGACCATGGAGGAGGTGATATTTATGAAAATCTACCATGGTGGAACTTTCTCCCAGGTACCTGTCCCTATATATGATGGTAACTGTGTGTCTGCCCTAAGGTATATAGATAAGGACCATTTTTCGAAATGTGAACTCTTGTATTATACCAAAGAATTAGCGTATGCAAATATTGCTAATTTTTATTGTCAAGATTTACGGTCTAAAGAATTTATCGTAATTAATTCTGATCAACATCTACTAGACCTCATTAAAGACTTAAAACATGAGGACACATTTGAAGTATTTGTTGATCATGTTTTGGATGA
>JBCEWC010020675.1:0-10820 GCA_038996855.1 Solanum aculeatissimum
ATATCATATCATATCATATCATATCATATCATATCATATCATATCATATCATATCATATTATATCATATCATATCATTTCATATCATATCATATCATATCATTTTGGTGCAAGCACCCATGTTGCTCAAAGAGCCATATCATATCATAAACTTAGTGTGATCAGAACTTAGCCTTAACCCACTCTTGTTTAAATCATAGTCAAATCATGTTAGGGACTTAGCCCACATCAAAACTTTCACAATCAATCCATGAATCATGTATGCAATTCCATGAGGGACAATATGAAATAATATGGGTAATGGAATTCAAACTTTACATTCAATTCAAGAGTAGTTCATGAGAAATTCAAGTCAAATCTACATTTAAAACCTCATTTGGATAATACCCATGCATAAATCAAGCGTATAAGAACATCCATAACTTGATCAAAATCAAACCATTAAACTTTTATGAAATTCTAACTCAAAACAACATTTAAATCACCTAAAATCTACAACACATAATCCCAATCAATTATTTACTTAAAAATTAAAGAACCCAACCTTAATTGAAAACTTAAAATAAAATTTAAAGAGGAGGGTTCTTGGGTCTTCAAGGATGAAAGGGAATCCTTGAATCAAAACCCACATACCTTACAATAACCAAAGGAATTGAAGATTCAAGCAATCAAAGGTTGTCTTCCCCAAATTTCTTCAAGCTTCAACAATGGAGGTCAAGAGAATTTAAGAAATTTCAAAGTGTAATAAGGAGTCTTAGAATGGATTAAAAGGGGTTAGGATTAGGTTAAGGGGGTTTAGGGGACCTTAGGATGCCTAAAAGGGGCCTAGTGATTAATTAAATTACGAATTAACCATTAATGAAACAAACATTTAACTAAAAAATAGTGCTTCATGGAGGAGCTACAGTGGCCGTACAATAACACACTGGCTGTGTAAGCAGCCGTCTACCATGCCTTAGCTAAATTTTCAACGCGAACTCTCGGAGGACTTTCTGGACCACTTGACGAGGGGATTCATGGGCTGTGTGGCTTCACACGGACCGTGTACTGGTCCGTGGAGCCACACGTGCCCCAAGTACCAACCCCAAACCAAGGCGAAGACACGTCCCCACTCAACGGCCATCCACACGGACCGTTCGAGGTCTCATGGGCCGTGGGGTGGTCCGTGAGCCATGCCTTGGGTTAAGGGGTAGGTAATGGACACCATAAGCTAACTGGACCACAGAACAGATCCCCACACAGACCGTGGACCCTCACATGGTCCGTGGTCCTTGCCTTGGGCCATTTTCAGGGCCTATCTCCAATGTCTTCTGAATTTCAGCCAGTCTCGCTATGTTTTCCATAGATTACTCATATGATCTCCGAATCGAGTGAAATAAGTTGCGTTACCAATCTATATCAAAGAGATTCAATTTTATATATTGCAGCCCACATGGTTTAACTCGTATCAAAAGTTATGTCTCTTCAAAGTATACTGCCCAAACGACCTCTCTAGGCTACCAAATGATCCGTTTTGCGTTCGGACACTTAAACTCAAGCCATGGCTACCAAAACTCAATCATGACCAATATAACATCATAAAAGACCAAACATAAGAGGTTTCAAAAACTTTTGGGTCGTTACAAGTCTCCATGAACATCCGCATGTGTGCCTCAGTCTCAGAAATGACTTAGTGGACCCAAGTCGAATATGTTATAGTAATTGAGATAATTGGGACTCAATATGGTCCTAGATTTGCATCATAACCTGTATGGATTCCGAAAACACGAATACCATGTCGGTGGGTGCTAAAGTAGTGGGCATGACCTCTGGTGCATAAATAGTAGTAGGAGAGCCCTTCTCCATATCTGTGTCAGTTTGTTAGGACCCCTCAACAGTGGGTGCAATAGTGGTGATGGTAGATAGAGACTCAGGCGGTGAAATTAGGGCGAACATCTCTAGCATCTGGACTGGAGGTCGTGGTGCCCACCGAAGTGTCACCAGATTATCATCATCCTTTATTAGGCTGACATCAACGTCCTTTGAACCTCTATAAGAGTGTCCACAAGATGAAGACTCTCCACCCCCGCTGCAAAGCATAATCTATAGATAAGGCACGGGAAAGAGATGGAGGTGGACCTCTTCAGGGCCATCTTATATATCTACTTAGAAATCAGCAGGCCCCAACCTATCTCATAGCCAGCCAAGATGCTAAAAACTAAAATAGCACGGTCTGGCGTTAATGTATTATTTGCAAGTGTAGGCTAAATTTGCGATCTCACTATTGCCCACTAGAACTTGGCGAGGAAACTAAGAGAAGCCTCACAATAAGATCTGGAGATATAGCTACCCACTCAGGGTCTGGTCCCTGATCTGTAATCTGGATGGCTACCCATCTCATCAAACTAGCCCAATGGACATGGTCTCTCATAATGGTCATATCTCGAGTCTGCCCCAATCTCTAATCAAACTCTGTTGTAGATCTAGGGGCTGGGAACTCTAGCCTAAAAATAATATGTTAGATGGTGGAGTTCGAAGTATCCACCTGACTACCCCTCACCATAATATGTGTCGGTCGAGGTTGGGCAAGGGGTTTCTTTCCCTTTTGAAGAGAATTGAGGAATGTGGCGGCGTATGAGGAAAGAACTCACGAACAATGATCAGGGAGTACTTCTATGATGACTCTACCACCCACTGGAGCTTGTATCCGGTGATGGTATCCTAGAGGCCTGGGACACTCTCTAATCTTGCAGTGACAATACTGGGCCCTTAAAAAATGGAATGAGCTGGTCGACCACACTCGTTCGTCTTCAAGTCCGTTATGAATATATCCCGCATGCCCTCGACACACAACCAGTAAGATTTGGCATCCATAGGTGAGGGTGGTGCTCGAGGTGCTGGTGTAGATACAGTGTCTGACCCCTCCTCGGATCTAGACTCGAATCCTCTCTTGGTAGAGGTCATCTGTATAGAACTGCTAGCCCTTGCTCCTCTTTCGTCGGACTGGGGAGGATGGACCACAATAGCTTGAGTATAGGCATGTCTAGTGGTGCCCCGTGTCTATCATGGCTCGACATCCTTATCTAGCTGGATGCCAAGATCCTCTACTGAACCACTAGACTTAGGAGCGGCCTTGAAGTCCATAGGCTCATCATGCAACTTTTCCCACATGGATCTAATCTCTTCGTGATGGGGATTTGGAGCTATAGTACCTGGAAAACACATATTTAGCAAACACTATTAGCCCCATGAGTTAGGAAATGAAAAACAAAAATTGATACTGAACTGGACATACAGGGGTCTACGAGGGTCCTTTTACGGGTTGTAGTAAAAACTATGAGCCATAATGGTCTCTCGTAGAAATAGTGTACATTTATTTAAATCACTGGAATGACATCTACGACACTAGGTATGACTCGTAAATCATTTTATGCATCATAGACTAAGTCGTAGGTGATACTCCAAAATTGAGCTTAGGTAGGCAGGCCCCTACGAGACCTATCTATGAGTCATGGAACAATATACAACTCATAGAAGGTCTCATATGATGATATCCAAGAATTTCAAGTTTCTGGAATTTGTTACGAAGGGCAATTATGGCTCGTGAAATGCTCCACAAGCTATAGAAGACCCTCGTAAAGTGACTTTTTCAGCAACTTTGAATTTCTAGGTTCATCAAATGGGTCCCAAAATGATCTTTTTCAGTTATATCAGCATCGAAGCAAGAATTCACACACACCCCAAATGATACCCAACCCCTAACATGCACTGAACACACATAACCCCATCAAATTTTATTTTGCATGTTTATACAATAATCTGACACCGTTTGGATGCCTACAACTTAACCAACAATACAATCACACATCTTTTGACAATTTTATTATTCAGTTCCAACAACCTGTGATGACAAGGTGTTACAAGCTAGCATATAAAACACAATATAGCAACCCACACATTTTCCGACCATCAATTCGACTCTAAACATGGGCAAAAATTCAATTTCACATGTAAACACAAAACCCATGCAAAGACAACACTCAATTTGCATTTATCATATTACAAACACCATACCCATCAATCTTTCAACAAATATTAACATTAATTTCGATAGTTCAAGGGTTTTAAAGTTGAGAACTTACCAAAATTGTGTAAAAATAGGTCAGATTTGAAGGAGGATTCAAAGAGGGGACCGAAACCCCAAATGCCTGATGTCACCAAAAAATTCATCAAAACATTGGGGTGGTGATCAGACCGATTAGGTTTGACAAGGGGTTGGGGGTATTTTTGGAAGTTTTTAGGAACTTAGGGTCAAAATTTATTTGACCCCTATTTATACCTTGACCGGGTTAATTTAAAACACCTGGACCCGGCTCTATGAAACTCCAATTACGGGCCGTAGAATATTATATGATTCATAGGTCATGGTTTTATAGGTAGCTAGAAACCCTAATTGGGAGATGGGTTCTATGAACCCATTTACGAGCCGTATAATGAAATATGACTAGTAAAGTAGGTTGTAAAACTCCCTCGACACTTAGTCAAAAAGGTAGAAAACTTACCTAGAATGTTTTACTAGTTGGTGTATGTGTCGCATTTTGACATACGACTCATAGAACAAGTCGTAGAATCACTCTTTGTTGCCTACTCATCCCAGATAGCTGACTTGGTCTTGTACCTGTATAAGCTTCGCAAACCACACTGTTACCCTATATTCCACTAGTCCAATGTCTACAAATTACGACCATAAAGAAAAAATTAAACTACCTATAAGTCCAAAATCTAAAAACAAAATGAAAACTACCACTATTACAAAGTATATGTGGTTACCTCCCAAGTAGCGTTGGATTTATTGTCGCGACATGACTTGGACCATCTGATTACTCAGACTTCATCAATGACCCAACCCTCCATCTTAAGTTCATCTAGTCGCTTCATTGACTGACAGATGTTGAAGACAATTTGTTCATCGTTCAATCAAATCTTGAGTTGGCCTGATTCCATATCCACTAAAGCTTTCCCAGTGGCTAGAAAAGACCTTCCTAAGATGATTAGGACTTCAAAGTTCACCTCCCAATCTAGGATCACAAAGTCTGCAGGGATTATGATTTTCTCAACTTTGACAAAAATGTCATATAATATCCCTACATGCTTCTTTACTATCCTGTCAGCCATCAACAACCACATAGTTTTAGGGGTAGGGGTTCCCAAGCTTAGCTTCCTAAACACTGCAAGGGGCATCAAATTTATATTGTCACCTAGATCACATAGTTCCCTTGAGAACTCGACATCACCTATGGTGCATGGAATGGTGAATTCTCAAGGACCCTCTCACTTCTGCACCAAGGACCTTGTAGATATCACATTGCAATGTTGAAGCTCTTGAGAAAGCTCCTGACTCACAGTACATTTCTTTATGACCAAGTCCTTCATGAACTTTACGTACTTGAGCATTTTCTCCAATCCTTCAAACAGAGGGATATGGATGGAGAGTTGTCTCAGAATGGAAAGGAATTGCTTGAATTTACCAACCTTCTCCTTCTTCTTGAGTCTCTGAGGTAAGGGAGGAGGAGGTCTAAGAATAGGTTTTAACTTTTGTGGCGTTGGCACTGCGCTACTCTCCCCATCCTTAGCAGAAACATCTCCATTATTAACATTCTTACTCTCAACCATCTCCTCACGAACATCATCATCTTTAACTGGCAATGGAGGATCAATAGTTTGCTTTCCACCATGCGTCGTAACTGTCATACACTGTCCTTCATTCTTAGGATTTTGAATTGTATTAATGGGCAGGGTACATTTCTGACGTTGGTTTAGTTGAGTTGACATCTGACCGAACAATTGCTCAAGATGCTTGATGGCCACAAAATGAGACTTAATTTTCTGATTAATGCTGGAGATGTCAGATTTCATCCCCCTTAGTGTCACATCCTTAGCGTCAACATTCCTGTAGCCATCTTAGCACCTCCAATGAACATCTTTGACCTAGCCTCTGTTCCTATCATAGTAGCCTTCTCTGTTGTTGTTTCTGAAGGTGCCATCTCTTCCAAAGTTCCAACCTTGGTTTCCTTGAACTTGGAGCCAAAAGTCCTGATTGGACCCTTCGGCATTGGTCCAAAAATCCACCATCTGAACTGCAACAAAATAAGTGTCCTTCTCATACATAATAAGGCTCTTCGTACATGGGTTGTTGTGGAGGCTGATGAGATACTGAATTCACTCATTGTTGGTTCTGCTTCATCAACAACTCCACATTAGTATTAATTTGAGCAAGCTTCTGCATAACCTCTTCACTTGCCCCGTGCTTGCACCGAACTAGTACAAACTGAGAATAAGCTTTTTGTGGTGGCTTTGTCCCTCATCCCCCATGCATGATTCATTTTGACAACTCTCTCCATCCTTTGTGCAACCTCCTGATATGGGGGATCTATGAATTAGCCTTCCATGATAGTGTCAGCAACAACTTGGATATTCTCGTCCAATGCTCTGTAAAATATTCCATTAGGGTTTCATTAACAATTTTCTGGTCCGAGACACTCCTCAAGCATTTAATAAATCTCTCCTATGTGATACTAAGTGAATCACTAGACACCTGCTCAAAGTTGTTGATTTGCGCTTTTAACTTCAGCTTCTTCGAGATTGGGAAAAACCTCTCCAAAAATGCCCTCTGCAACTCTGCCCAAGTGGTGATTGAACTATGTGGGAGCTCAGATAACTATAGTGTTGCATTGCCTGTAAGAGAGTGGGCAAATACGGAGCCCAACGACATCCATATACAAATTTTGGTTTCCCATCATGCTCTTGCAGACGAACACAACATTGTGTAGATGGTTATATGGATCCTCTAATGGTATGCCCACAAATAACCCATTATTCTGCAATAATTGGAGTAACCCACTTGACACGATGAACTTTGTGTCATCCGGTAGTGGAGGCAACACAATAGCTCCCGTGACATCCATCACCATAGGGTCAAGCCGATATTGATTCCATTGATTTACTGTGGCTTGAGGACCTTGTGGTGGTGGATTTAGTGGAGGTGGGTTGTCATTGTTCGGATTGAGTGCTGCATTCATTGCATCATCAGTAGTGTTGTTCATATTGTCGGGCCAGTCTCCTCAGTGTCCTTTGGATCTTTGGGTCGAATGGAGTTAAGGGGTTGCCTCAGCTCCAAGTGTTATGCATACACTACACCTGCACACTAAAACAAAGAAAAAACAATGAGAAACATAAAATTAGGGAAATAAGGATTAATCCCCAAATTAATTGAACTAAATAATTCTTGCCATATTCCCCGACAACGACAACAAAATACTTGATGTCGCTTAAGCTACACCTCTTTTTGAATTTTATATTGGTCATTGTCAAGTAAATAATCTAACCAAGGTTAGGGTTAAATCCCATAGGAAATATGGTAGACTCCAGAATAATTCAAAGCAAAGTAGGGTGATTAACCTACTTATCTCTTGAAAGAGGGGGGGGGGGGTTATAATGGTAAGAAACATAAACCTAGACTAACACAAGTGTTATGAAATCTGTAGAAGAGCTATCTAGGGTGATATGTTCCCCATGATTCCCTAACTCAGTACTGCCAGATAATTGTAATATTTTCCGATGTGTAGTTGTAGAATTGTAAGCTAAGTTTCTTTGATCCATCTGTATGGTAAATTTTACTACATGATTTGACCCATATCAGTAGTGTGACACTACTAACCCTAAATTATTGTCCCATTACAACCTCTCTTGATTCAGTTTGGTTGATTAGACGAGAAAATATCAATCGAATCCTGTTAATTATTCATTTTTCGAATTCATTACCTCCTTGATCTGGAAAGTAACACTAGGCAAGTTCTAACATTGGCCACCGTTAAAAAGCTTTTAAGATGAAGAGAAGTAATTAATACATTCATACACACTTTCCAAGAATTATGAATTATCCAGTTTTACCTTGTTAGTTCTTCATGGTTCCCACAACACTAGTTGTGGATTTAGCTATTCATGATCAGTGTAGATGCAAGAATCATGATATATAAAAATATAATTGAGCACTTACACGAATACATTTATGAACAAAAAATCCAACTCTTTAATAGAAATCACAAGTATGAATCAAGAACACAAAAAAATATTTTTCTCTCTATAAAAATACTAAAATTTGTAAACTATTTTGTACTCTCTACAAATTAATGAAAAATAACCTAAAAATCTATTTATAATGTCTAAAATACAAAGGTAAATCAAAATAGGAAATCTAGGTTGGCAAACTCTAGGGGCGCTCTCTACGGGTCGTATAATGTTCCATGGTCCGTAGTCGGGGTTTCATGGACTTCATCTTCAGAACTGGGTTGGCTTCTACGAGACTCCTCTACGGGCTATATAAGATTCTACAGCTCGTGGAGGGTTTCGTCTGATGACTTTCCTGTAACTCTCCAATTTTTTATCCTCAGGGTACGACAACTAATCTACAACTCGTACAATGATTAATGGTTCATCTACTTGCTCGTAGATTTAAACTTCTAAAAATCACCCTTCACTGGAATTTGCTACGAAGTCCCTTCTATAGCCCGTGGAATCGTTCATGGCCTGTAAAAGGTTTTGTGAATCCTCAAAATCAGCAATTTTAGCACACTTGGCCCAAAAATTATGTCAACCCTGTAATCCTACAAAACAAACATAAAAACACATTAAATCTACCAACATTGCTTTGAGAACACATAAAATTTTAAGTTTTAAGCATCAAAAGAGTTGTATTTTGACAGTACATCACACCCTTCTGTGATGACCTAAACACATAAGAGTGGATGGAGAATGCCAATCCCTTCATGAACCTACAAACTCTCTATGCCTTAGTAGAAATTAGTGACAAAGAATGTCGAGACAACTGGTACAACTTGTATTCATACTCCTCTACGATCATGCCACCCTAGGTCAAGGTCTTAAATCTAGTCCGGCTCTCCTCTCTAACAGTCCAGGGAATGAACCTATCCTAAAAAGCCTTTGAAAACACCTCCCACTCAACTGAAGGGAGCTCTGATGACCTAGAACCTATATAGGATTGTCACCACTCCCGAGCTGATCCACTTAACTACAAAAAAACAAATTTGACCCCACGCGAATCCACTAGGACAACAACCTCTAACTTCTCATAACTGAACGTGAGAAACTCATAAGCATCCTGTCATGACCCGAATAAGGGGCCTGGACGTGACATGGCAAAAGAGAACCCGAAAGTCCTCGATCAAGCTATCATAGCATCATCACACACATCATCAGTTCAGAAGCACGAAAACGTAAACACATAACACATAATTTTAGGGGAAATGGGGCTTTGGACTCAAGCTATGGGGATGTTGCGGGGAATGGGATAAGCATGAATCACATAGCACATAACAAGTATTTCTAAGGGGAAGGTAAGTAGGACTCAGGCTATGGGGGCACACTGGGGTTATGAGACTTTCCACATAAACACATAATCAACACACAATCCCTACATCAAGTCATAAGCATAATCAATACCATTTCCATAACTAAAACTTACAAATTATAATGTCTCAATAGTCATCATATCCAACAAATTACAATCCAACGTAAAATAGTATAATTTGTCCAACAAGACTCTACATAAGATAAGTGGGGCCTCGACATAATTTGAGACTCACCCTCAATACATAAGTAAAAAAAAGTAGGAACAACACTAGGTAGATAGAAAGTGTCTATTTCCCTTGTACAAAAAGGCCCACCACAAGAAAATAACTTCAAGAGAATCACTTTTCATGAAAAGGTAGATAGAGGTCATCGCCGGTACCTACATGGTTAGAACATGTAGACAAGAGTATGGGTTAGCACAATAAAGCACTAAGTATGCGGGCATGCAAAATGCATATGCACATGAACATATACATATTACATGGGAAGGACACATATATAGAAGTGAATATAAGAAAGAACAATATATCAATATGCCATGCTGATCATGATGCATGAAATGCCATAATGCTTAGTGTAGAGGGGATGGAACTGTAACAACTCAAATTTTTTTGAAATATCCTTATGGTTGGCATTATATGATGTACTATAAGACATGGTTGAGTTTTGGTAGCCACGGGTTGATTTTAAGTGGCCGAATGCAAATTGGGCTAGTTAGTGGCCTAGAGGGATAGTTTTGGTAGTCAACTTCAAAGAATCATAACTTTTGATGTAGGATTCACCATGTGACCTACCATATAATACAAATTGAATCTATTTGAGTTAGAGTTGCAACACAAGTGGTTTCACTTAATTTGGATATCGTATGAGGGAGATATGGTCCAAACAGTGAGACTGTCTAAAATTCGGAAGCCATTGAAGATAGGCTCAGAAAAATTGCCAAGGACATTTGTACGGACCGTGAAACTTTTCACGGTCCATATAGGGTCCCGTGAGGTGTTACAGTGATCTTGGGGTGGCCTGGAACCACCCCTAAGCCAAATCCAAGTCAATGGGAGCTTTAACGGACCGTTTGACACCAAATGACCCATGTACTGCCTCGTGGAGTGAGGCAGTAGCTTGGCCAAGCCAAGGCTGATGGTTGTTAGTCTAACTATGGTTTTACAGTGGGTTACATGGCCTATCACAAGTTGAACGGACCGTTTAGTGGTTCGTGAAGTTTAACAGAAAGTCCTCCGAGAGTTCGCGCGTAGATTTGGCTAATTACATCTTGACGGCATGGTAAACGGTCCGAGAGACCACTTGATGGCACTGTAGCTTCCGTTTGGGTGTTGTATTCAGTGAAAAGTTCTGGTTTATTAATGGTATTTTCGTGATTTAACATTTCCCTAAGCCCCCTTTTGGTCCCTTAAG
>JBCEWC010020676.1:0-10819 GCA_038996855.1 Solanum aculeatissimum
TGGAGCTACTCTTGTGCATGAAGCATGACATGAAGGTTAGTTTGGCTTTTTAGCCCATGATGCATGACTATGATCTAAGTTTAACTCTTGATAAGTATGCATGATAGTATTTGAAAGTATGTTTGGCTTTTAAGCCTAAGTATGCATGATTTGAAATTCAAGTGTCATGTTTCTGTTTAAAAGCATGTAAATATATGTATATGTGTTCTTGTGGGATGATGACTTAGTACCAAGAAGGATGGGAGTAGTAAGTGGACTATCCCCACAGGTCCCACTCCTTTCTCAAAATTATGGGCCTACATAGGTTGCTATCGAAATGACCAGGTCATAAGGTATGCCTCGATATGATATATTATGACATGCTAGGAATGTAAACCCTTCCAAAATAACCGAGTCATAAGGAAGGTGGCCATCACATCGAAATGACTGGGTCGTAAGGTGTGGTAAAGATTACCTTTAGCAAGTAATCTTCTCCAATCCAATGGGAGGTCACATTGGGCAAGCTCATGTTGTAGCTCACATGGACTTATGATGTTGGTTATGGTTCCATCCCCTCTATACTATGCATTATGGCATTTCATGCATCATGATTTCATGGCATATTGTATATCATCCTTTCCTATATTCACTTCTATATATGTGCCCTTGCCATTTAGGTTGTTATAGGCTCATGTGCATTTGCATGCCCGCATACTTAGTAATTTATTGTGCTAACCCATACTCTTGTCACATGTTCTAACCATGTAGGTGCCGGCGATGACTTCTACATTCCACCGAACGGCGTGTGATTATTCTTGAAGACATGTACTAATGGTGAGCCCTTTTGTTCAAGATCAATAGCCACCTTCTATCCACCTAGTTTTATTTTGTTTCTTATTTCATTTATGTATTGAGGGTGATCCTCAACTATGTTGAGGCCCCGTTTCATCTATGTAGAGGCTTATGGACTATTTTAAACTTTTGTATGTTGGCTTGTTATGCTAGACATTTTGGTTATGCAATACTATGCTATTAGCCTTGATTATGGAATTAGTCTCTTATTATGATTATGATGTGAATATTGGGAATCTTGATTTACTATATGCTTATGTGGAAAGTCCCATAGTCTCGGTGTTCCCCCATAGTAGAATTCCCCTTACCCGTTCCCTTAGAGAAAATTTTTATGTGTTACGTGAATACTTGCTTATCCTATTCCCGACATCATCCCCATCGCTTGAGTCCCAAGCCCCGATTCCCTTAGAGCTTATGTGCTACGTGTTTAATTTCTACGCTTCCGAACTGATGATGTGTGTAATGATGCTATGATTCTTGATCGAGGACTTTTGAGTTCTCCTTCGCGATGTCACATCTAGGACCTTATCCGGGTTGTGACAAAGATGTATCAGAGCCCTAGGTTTGTAATGATCCTCGGAGTCCAACATGCCGCATCAAGTAGAGTCTTATTCATGGGTGTGTTTTGCGCCATACCTATGAATGAGAGGCTATGACGACATTTTAGGAATTATCTCATTTCACTTATTCCTTATATCATGCCATGAGATCTTACGATGACTCCTTTTAAACTTTGGTACTTTGTCGCTCTTTCAGAAAATGCCTCCCAGAAGAGCTCCCTCTCCCCGTCAGGATCCAAAGGTTGAGAAAATAGATCCTTGGGCACCGGTTGAGGAACAGGTGTCCCATGCCGAGTTTTGGAATGTTGTCTCTTTGTTGGCACAAGCTGTGACCAACAAAGATAGGCTGGTCAGTGTCACTACTCCGACTTCAAGGGTGAGGGACTTTACTCGTATAAACCCTCCAGAATTTTATGGTTCGAAGGTCGATGAGGATGCCCAAGAGTTTGTGGATGAGCTCACTAAGGTGTTGTCAATTATGGGGGTGAGTTCGGAGGAAAAGGTGGAGTTGACGGCTTACTAACTCAAGGATGTAGCACAAGTATGGTATGGTCAATGGCTTATGGAGAGGGTGTTGGATGTGAATGTTGGATGGGAAGAATTCAAAGCGGATTTTCTTGATTGGTTCTTTCCACTTGAGCTTAGGCAAGCTAAGATGACCGAATTTATCAATCTTCATCAAGGCTCTATGACCGTGAGAGACTATTTCCTCAAGTTCACCAAACTCTCCAAGTATGATCCTACACTTGTTTCGGATTCCCATGCAAGAATGCACAAGTTCATATCGGGTGTGTCGGACTTAGTTGTGAAGGAGTGTCCGATGGCTATGCTTGTTAAGGAGATGGATATTCGAGGCTCATGACTTATGACGAACAAATTGAGGGAGAGAAACATAAGGAGAGAGGAGTGTGTGAGGCTAAGAGGGCTCAGTTTGACGGTGGGTTCTCCAACTCAAGGAGTGGTAGTGGTGGTTTTGGCCGATTCCAGCAAGGCCAAGGTTCGGATATGAGAGTTTCAAATCCTAAGGCATAAGGTGGGGGTGGTCCCCAAATTCCTCCTTGTGGTCGATGTGAAAAGCATCATGAAGGTGTGTGTAAGAAGGCTACGGATGCTTGTTTGAGATGTGGTAACATGGATCACAAGATCGTTAACTGTGCAAGGAATGTGAGGGGAGCGTAAGTGGCTCTAGTTGGTGGTGCTCCTAGAAATAGCTGATTTTATGCTTATCATGGCTGCCAAAAGGTAGAAGGAGCTCCGGATGTCAGCACGGGTATGTTAAGAATCTTTAACTTTGACGCATATGCTTTACTTGATACGGGTGTAAACATAGCTTTTGTGACTCCTTGTTGTCTATTAAATTTGGTGTGAGTTCCAAAACCTTGAGGGGACCTTGTTCGGTGTATACCCCGTGGATGAGTCCATTATTGCACGGAAAGTGTATCGTGGTTGTCCGGGTTCGGGGTTGTATAAGTGTTCACCAATTCCATTGTAGGACTTGAGGTTGTATGATTGTGATGTAGTACTTAGGATAGAATTGTAAGGGGAGAATTCATCATGTGGTTTACATTAGGGATGTGAAGGGTGAAACACCTTGGCTTGAATTGGTTTTGGTGGTTAGTAAGCTCCCGATGTATTTTTCCAAGGGATTGCCCGGTATTTCTCCTGATAGAGAGGTGGAGTAGGTAAGGTGACATTGTAACAACCCAAAAATTTCCAAAACCTCTTATGGTTGGTCTTGTATTATGGTATACTGGTCATGGTTGAAATTTGGTAGCCACGGGTTGAGTTTAAGTGGACAAACGCAAAACGGATCATTTTTGGGGCCTAGAGAGGCCGTTTGGATAGTGAGCTTCACAGAACCATAACTGTTGATATGAGATGAACCGTGTGGGATAATACATATAAAATTGAATCTCTTTTCTATATCTTACCAACGCAACTAGTTTCACTCAATTTCAAGTTTGTATGAGAAAGTTATGGCCTAAACAGTGGGACTGCCTGAAATTTGGAAGACATTGGAGATAGGCCCCGGAAGGAGGCCAAGGCAAGAGAGACGGTCTGTGAAACTTGTCACGGTCCGTATGGGGTGTCGTTAGGTCGTCCAGAGAGCATGGGATGGCAAGGACCCACCCCACAAACAAAGTTAAGGTCCACGGACCACCCCACGGTCCGTGAGACCCCAAACGGACCGTTTGGTGATCCGTCAAGTGGGGCAGTACCTTGCCAAGGCTGTGGCCAGCCTGAGGGGCCAAGGCATGGTTCATGAGCAGGTTCACGGTCCGTGAGAAATGTAATAGACCGTCTGGTCCATCGTGTGACCCTGTGTGCAGGAATTTTATCCGCCTCATTAAAGGTTAAGTCGTAATTACTCCGACTTGAATGTTGAATGTTATGTTTATGGAAGCTTTGTCTATTAGTCTTAATTATGAGGATTTTTATTTATTATTCTTATGATATGAATGATGGGGATTTGAATGACTATATGCTTATGTGGTAAGTCCCATAATCCCGGTGTGCCCCATAGTTGAAGTCCCATTTCCCGTTCCCTTAGAAATTATTGATATGTGTTATTTGAACTCATGTTTATCCCATTTCCAAAAATCTCCCCATAGTTTGAGTCCCAAGTCCCCGATTCCCTAGAATTTATATTTTATGTGTTTATTTTCTGTGCTTCTGGACCGATGATGAGTGTAATGATGCTATGATGGATTGATCAAGGACTTTCCGGTTCTCCTTCTCCATGTCACATCTAGGCCCCCTATCCGAGTCGGGAAAAAGATGGTATCAGAGCCCTAGGTTTATAAATGATCCTCGGAGTCCAATATGGGTCTGTTGTGCACCATACCTATGCATGAGAGGTTATGATGTCATTTTAGGAAATTCCTCATTTCACTTCTTCCTTATATCGTGCCATGATATCTTACTATGTTTCTTATCAACCTTGGTGTGTTTATCGTTCTTTCAGAAAATGCCTCCCAGAAGAGCTTTGTTTCCCATCAGGCTCCTGAAGTTGAAGAACTAGACCCTAGGGCACAGGTTGAGGAACAAGTGTCCCATGCAGAGTTCAAGAATGTTGTCTCCATGTTGGCACAGGTTGTGACAAACCAAGATCGTCCCGCCAACACGGTCAATGTCACTACTCCGGCCTCAAGGGTGAGGGACTTCACTCGTATGAACCCTCTAGAGTTTTATGGTTCTAAGGCTGATGAGGATGCTCAATCTTTTGTGGATGAGCTTACTAAAGTGTTGTCGATTATGGGAGTTAGTTCGGAGGAAAAGGCAGAGTTGGCAGCGTATCAACTCAAGGATGTTGCTCAAGTTTGGTATGGACAATGGCTCATGGAGAGTGTGACGGACGTGAAGGTTGATTGGGAGGAGTTTAATACGGCTTTCCTTGATTGATTTTTCCCACATGAACTTAGGGAAGCCAAGATGACCGAATTCCTTGATTGATTTTTCCCACGGGAAATAGCCACCTTCTATCCACCTAGTTTTATTTTTTTTCTTATTTCATTTATGTATTGAGGGTGTTCCTCAACTATGTCGAGGCCCTGTTTCATCTATGTAGAGGCTTATGGACTATTCTAAACTCTTGTACGTTGGCTTGTTATGTTAGACATTTTGGTTATATAGTACTATGATATTAGCCTTTATTATAGAATTAGTCTCTTATTATTCTTATGATGTGATTGCTGGGAATCTTGATTTACTATATGTTTTTGTGGAAAGTCCCATAGTCCCGGTGTGCCCCCATAGTTGAATTCCCCTTACCCTTCCCTTAGAGAAAATTGCTATGTGTTACGTGAATACTTGCTTATCCCATTCCCTACATCATCCCCATAGCTTGAGTCCCAAGTCCCGATTCCCTTAGAGCTTATGTGCTACATGTTTAATTTTTGCGCTTTCGAATCGATGATGTGTGTAATGATGCTATGATGGCTTGATCGAGGACGTTTGAGTTCTCCTTCGCCATGTCACATCTAGGCCTCTATCCGGGTCGTGACAGATTATGTTTATGGGATTGTAAATGTTGGGAATGTGCTTATGTGGAAAGTCCCCTAACATGTTTGCCCCCATAGCTTAAGTCCTACTTACCCGCCCCTTAGAGATACTTTTTATGTGTTATGTGATTCATGCTCATCCCATTTCCGGCAACATCCCCATAGCTTGAGTCCAAAGCCCCATTTCCCCTAGAATTATGTGTTATGTGTTTACGTTCCGCGGTTCCGAACTGATGATGTGAGTAGTGATGCTATGATGGCTTGGTCGAGGACTTTCGAGTTCTCCTTCTCCATGTCACATCTAGGCCCCCTATCCGATCGTGACACTTTGGAGGTGAAGAACCCAAAACCCTAGCTTTGACTCTTCTCTTGAAAGCTTTGAGAACTTGGGAGTGTTTCGGGGACTTGGAATATTTTGAATGAGTGAGAATGGGGCAGATTAGGGTTGTATAGGGCTGATAAAGGGTCATTTGGAGGTTATAACGATATGGTATAGACATATAATATTAGGAAAGGTCAAATTTACCTCTTTTAAATTTATCCAGATGGGACCATGAGACCCCAATTATGGGCGATGGTCCAGTCTAATGAGTCGTAGGAAAGAAGTTTCATACGGTAACATTTTGAATCCTAAAAAATCACCTCTAGTCCTCAACCTATGACAGAAGTTACCACTTGTAACTTAATCTTTGGGCCATTTAATAAATTTTTGTCATGACCCGGATAGGGGGCCTAGATGTGACATGGCGAAAGAGGACCCGAAGACCCTCGATCAAGCCATCATAGCATTATTACAAACATAATCGGTGCGCAGAAGCTAAACACATATCACGTAAGTTTTAAGGAAGTGGGGACTTGGGAATCAATCTATGGGGAAGATAATGGGAATGGAACAAAGCATGTTTGCACATAGCACATAGCAATAATCTCTAAGGACAAGGGGAAATAGGATTCCACTATAGGTTACACCGGGATTATGGGACTTTCCATATAAGTACATAGTCATTCACAATACCCATCATGCAAATCATACGCATAATAATAGAGACATTATCATAAATCAAGCTAAATAGCATCGTCTTACATAACCAAATATCCAACAAATAAGTCAACGTACAAGAGTATAGATTTTTCCAACAATTCCCCTATATAGATGAGCGGGGCCTCGATAAGTTTGAGGCTCACCCTCAAGACATTGAAAGTAAATACTTAAAATAAAGTGGAAGATAGACGGTGGCTATTGCCCTTGAACAAGAGGGCTCACCAGTAGCAAGTCTTCAACAAGATGTCAAGCGTAGTCCGGTAGAATGTAGATATCACCCTCGGTCCCTACATAGTGGGAACATGTAGACAAGAATATGGAATAGCAAAATTAAGCACTAAGAATGCGGGCATGCAATGCATATGAAAAGTATAATGTGACCAAGCAACATGTCAAGGGTACAAGTGATACGAAAGGAATGCACTTAGCCAAAAAATAGTATAACAATATGTCGTGCCATGATACATGAGGTGCAATCCTATGATCATATATATATAATGGGGATGTAACCTTAACTAACAAAATTAAAAGACCTGAGCGAGCCACTACCTGGATCCGGACTACTTGCCAAGAAGTACCCTAAACACCCTTGAAACAAGGGGTAACATAACAGAGTTCCCTATGTAAGGAATTAACCCATGGTGGCACATGGTTTGACGAAAAATAGTATGGACCCTGTGGAGATAGTCCACCCGCCTCAAATCCCTCGGTACTAAGTCTCATCCCACGGGAATACATATATATACATGCAACATTTAAATCGGGAGACTTACTTTCACTTTCAAAACATGCATACTTAGTCAAATGAAACCATTTCTCAAATCATATTCATGCTTAAGACAAAGGCTATCAAGAGTTTACAAAACGTTTCATGATCATACCATGTCAATGCAATAAGAGTAGCTCATATACAAAGCTTATCATATCAAGCCTTGGAAATATGTCAATATGGTGCAAGCACCCAAAATGCTCAAAGAGCCATAACAAGGAGACTATGTGATCACAAGCCTTACATATCTTAGCATAACATTCAAAACATGAGTTTCATGGAGAGTTTCATCATAACAATAACCATGGATATGCCATGAATGAAGATCAAGAACATGGGTAATGAAATTCAAAGTTAATTTCACAATTTGAAAGACAATTCATCTTAAAACATGTAGAAATCCATAATTTAGGCATAATGTAAGTTACCCATGCTTAATTGAATCATGAAAAAGGACATGCAAGTTGATCAATAAGAGTTTCAATGAACATTCATGAATTCAAGCTTAAAATCATGTTTAAATCACATAAAGACTACAACACACAATTCCCAACACTAATCTACAACAATAATGGAAGAACCCATAACTTAATTGAAATTGAAATTCATAATTTAAAAGGTTAGGGTTCTTAGGGTCTTCAAGGAGGAAAGAGGATCCTTGAATCAAGTCCCACATACCATAATTTCACCAAAGAATTGCAAGGTCAAACTTGGTCAAGGTTGTCTTCCCCAAATTCTTCAAGCTTTCTTCAATGGAGGCCAAGAGGATTTTAGAATTCCCAAAGTGAATGTAGGAGAGTTAGAATGGATGAATGAGGGTTTGGGGATTGATTTAGGGGTTTAGGAGACCTTAGAATACAAAAAAGGGGCTTGGGGAAATATAAAATCACGAAATTACTATTAATGAAATGGACTTTTCAATTATAAGAAGAGTCCCACGGAGGTGCTACAGTACCCATCAAATGACTCATTGGGCGTTCAACTACCCATCAAAATTGCCTTAGCCAAAATTTCAATGGGAACTCTCGAAGGACTTTCTGTATCACTTGATGGGAGGTTTCACGGATCATGTGGCATCACACGGACTTTGTACTGGTCTGTGGAGCCACACTTGGACCTGGAATCAACTCCCAAGCCAATACAAGACACTATCCCACTTGACGAGCCACTCCAAGGACCGTCAAATGGCTCAAGGACTATGTGGCGGTCCGTGGCCTATGACTTGTGTCCTGGGGTGGTTCCTGGCCACCCCTAGCTCACTGGACCTTAAAACGGATCCCCACATGGACCGTACAAAGGCTCGTGGTCCGTGTCCCTTGCCTTGGCCTCTTTCCAGGGCCTATCTCTAATGTCTTCTGAATTTCAGGCAGTCTCACTGTTTAGGCCATAACTTTCTCATCTGAACACTGAATCGAGTGAAACCAGTTGCGTTGTGAAGCTAACTCAAAGAGATTCAATTTGATATATATCATCCCACACTCTTAAACCCTCATCAAAGTTATTTCCATTCAAAATCTACTAACTAAACGGCATCTTTAGGCCACTAAATGATCCGTTTTGCGTTCCACCACTTAAACTCAACCCGTGGCTACCAAAACTCAACCATCACCAGTAGTACATCATAAAAGACCAACCATACGGAGTTTTTGAAAATTTTTGGGTTGTTACATTATCTCCCCCTTGGGAACATTCATCCTCTAATGTGCTAAGACTAGGGCTTGAGGACATCAATCACAAACAAGAGACATTCTTACCAAAACATCAAGGGGCCATGCATCAACTTAAACATATTTCAAAATTCATGTAAAAACATTAATTAAATCATTTTCGTGCTCTTGAATGCATGGAATGTCATGAAACTCAAGAAACAAGGAATTAGGATAAATTTAAAGGATAGAACCTAGTACCTTAGGCTTGAGTAGATTGGAAGAGGTGAGGATATCGCTCCTTCATGTCAAACTCCGCTTCCGACGTTGCACTCTCCATATCTTGATTCCTCCAACGTACCTTAACGGAAGTCACCTCGTTATTGCGAAGCCGCTTTACTTGTCTATCCAAAACCTTAACCGGTACTTCCTCATAAGTCAATTTCTCTTCAATCGTCACATCCTCTAAAGGTGTAATGTCCTTGGGGTTACCAACCAACTTCCTCAACATAGAAGCATGGAAAATCGGATGAATAGAGCTCATATCCAAAGGCAAGTCCAACTTATAGGCTACTCTACCAATTCGTTCCACTATCTCATAAGGTCCAACGTACCTTGGGCTCAACTTGCCCATTTTCCCAAAACACATAATTCCCTTCATAGGAGACACCTTCACATACACCCAATCACCAACATGAAACTCAAGGTCTCTCTTTCCTACATCCGCATAAGATTTTTGACGACTTTGGGCCGTCTTCAACCTTTCTCGAATCAACTTCACTTTCTCAATAGCCTCAACAACCAAATACGGGCCTGTCAAAGCCACCCCACCAATTTCAAACCAACCCACCAGAGACCGACATCTTCTACCATACAAATCCTCAAAAGGAGCCATACCGATGCTAGCATGAAAACTATTATTATAGGCAAACTCAATGAGAGGTAGTGATCATCCCAATTTTCCTTAAACTCCAATACACAAGCCCTCAACATATCCTCCAATGTTTGAATTGTCCTCTCGTCTTGCCCATCAGTTTGAGGATGGAAAGCAGTGCTCAACTTAACCTTAGTACCAAGTCCTCTTTGGAAGGACCTCCAAAAAGGAAAAGTAAATTGGGTATCACGATCCAAAATGATAGACCTTGTCACACCATGCAACCTTACAAATTCTCGAATATACTCCTCGGCATACTCTTCGGCACTATAGGTAGCCTTGACCGGTAGGAAGTGAGCCGACTTTGTCATTTTATCAGCCACAACCCATACTGAATCAAATTGCCTTTTAGTACAGGGTAACCCAACAAAAAAATCCATATTCACATCCTCCCACTTCCAAGTAGGAATCTCAATATCTTGAGTCAAGCCACCGGGCCTTTGATGTTCTACTTTCACTTGTTGGCAATTAGGACATTCTGACATAATATCTACATCTCTTTTCATACCATGCCACCAATACACCCCTTTCAAATCTTGATGCATCTTGGTAGATCCCAGATGAATAGAATATTACGAATTGTGAGCCTCTTTCATGATAGTCTCCCTCAAGCCATCAACATCCGGAACACACAAATGATATTAATACCAAAGCACACCATCTCCCGCTTGGGAGAAAACCTCAATCTTACCATCGGCAACAAACTTTTTCAATTCTAGCAAAGAAGGATCTAAATCTTTCTTAGCCTTAACATCAACTACCAAGGAAGATTCGGATCCACTTTGCACAAAGATACCACCATTGTCGGATTGGGACAATTTCACCCCCAACCAAGCCAAATGGTGCACATCCTTTACTACCTCTTTCTTCCCCTCATCTACATGTGCCACACTCCCCATAGAAAGTCTATAATAGCATCCGCCACAACATTGGCCTTGCTGGGATGATAAAACACACTTATATCATAATCTTTAAGAAGTTCCAACCATCTCCTTTGCCTCAAATTAAGATCCCTTTGAGTGAACACATATTGCAA
>JBCEWC010020677.1:0-10819 GCA_038996855.1 Solanum aculeatissimum
CAAGGATGAAAGAGGATCCTTGAATCAAGTCCCACATACCTTAAATCAAGCAACAAGTCACTAAGATCAAACTTAGATCAATCTTCTTCCCCAATTTCTACAAGCTAGCTTCAATGGAGGTCAAGAGAGCCTTAGGATCTTAATAGAGAGTGTGGGAGAGTTCTAATAGATGAATGAGGGTCTAGGGGATGATTTAGGGGTTTAGGGTACCTTAAGTGACCAAAAGGGGGCTTAGGGAAACATTAAATCATGAAAATACCATTAATAAATCGGAATTTTTCACTTTACAATACAATCAAACGGAAGCTACAGTGGAGTCAAATGGTCACACGGTCCGTTCAAGTGACCGTCAAGTTGTGCTTAGCCAAATTTTTCACGAAACTCTCGGAGGACATTCTATTACATTTAATGAACCACCAAATGGTCCGTTCAAACTTGAGACGCCTTGTGACACACTCCTTCTGACCTCTCTTAACTCCAAAAATAACAGCCAAGCCATGGCTTAGCCACTGCCTCACTTAACGATGCAGTGAACGGACCGTCAAAGCTCAAACGGTCCGTTTGAGGAACCGTTGGCCTACACTTGGCTTAGGGGTGGTTCCATGCCACCCCAAGCTCACTGTGACATCCCACGTAAGCCTAGACGGACCGTGCAAATTTCCTTGGCAAATTTCTGAGCCTATCTCCAATGGCTTTCAAATTTTAGACTGTCTCACTGTTTGGGCCATATCTCCCTCATACGATATCTAAATTGAGGGAAAATACTTTTTTTGCTAATATAACTCAATGATATTCAATTTGATATATGGTATCCCACATGGTTCGTCCCACATCAAAAGTTATGACTATTTGAAGTTGTCTATCAAAATTGTCCCTCTAGGCCACCTTTTAGCCCAATTTGTATTCGGCCACTTAAACTCAACCCGTGGCCACCAAAACTCAATCATGGCTTGTAGTACATCATAAAATTCCAACCATAAGTAGATTTTCGAAAATATTTGGGTTGTTACAGTCAGCCTTCTTCAACTAGTAGTCAAACATCTTCTCAATGTGAGAACTACCAACACCAGAGTCCTGATTATGTTGTGGAACATATGAACCATTTCTTTAACGTCTACATCCCTAATCAGAATCTCTCTCCTAGACCCTGTTCCTACCATAGTAGCCTCCTCGATTGTTATCTCTGAAGGCACCAACCCTATTAAAGTTTTGACCTTGGTTTCCTTGACCTTAGCGCCAATAGTCCTAATTAGACCCTTGGGCATTGGTCTGAAAACTTACCATCTAATCTGTGATGAAGCAAGTGTCCTCTTCATAGTAAGACTCCTCGTATATGGGTGCTCATGGAGGCTGATGAGATACTGCATTCCCGCGTTCTTGGTTCTACTTCATCAATAACTCCACATTGGTACTAATTCAAGAAAGCTCTTGCATCACATCCTCACTTGTATTTGCTTGTGCCAAACTAGTACTGACTAAGAATGAGCTTTTTATAGTTGTCTTATCTCTCGTCCCCCATGCACGATTCATTTTGACCACTCTTTTCATCCTTTCTGCAACCTCCTGAAATGGCCGATCTGTAAACGAGCCTCCCTTGATAGTGTCAGTGAAAGCTTGACTATTTTTTTCTAGGGCTCGATAGAAGATCTCCACAAGGGCTTCATCAACAATCTTGTGTTTAGAGACACTCCTCAAGCACTTTGTGAATCTCTCCCTTGTGGTATTGAGTGAATCACCAAACAATTTTTCAAAGTTATTGATCTGGGTTTTTAACTTCAACTTCTTTGATATCGAGAAGAACCTCTCCAAAAAGGCCCTCAACAATTCTTCCTAACTGGTTATTGAACTCTATGAGAGCTCAGATAACCATAGCGTTGCATTGTCTGTGAGAGATAGTAGGAAAATACGGAGCCCAATGACATCCATGGATAGATTTTCTTTTCCTATCATATTCTTAAAGATGAATAGAACATTGTGTAGATGGTTATGTGGATCCTCTGATGATAAGCCCAAGAACAACCCATGATTTTGCAGCATTTAAAGCAACCCACTCAACACAACAAACATTATGTCATCCAGTAGTGGAGGTAACATAATAGCTCCTGTGATATCCATCACCATAGGGTCAAGTTGATATTGATTCCATGTATTAATTACAGCTTGAAGAACCTGTGGTGGTGGGTTAAGTGGAGGTGGGTTGTTATTGTTATTGTTCTGGTTTAGTGCTACATTTACTGCATCATTTTCAATATTGTTCGTATTATCCTGGGCCATTCTTCTTAGCGTCCTTTGGATTTTTGGGTTAAATAGAGTCAAGGAATTGCCTTGACTACGAGTGTTATGCATACACTACACCTGCACACTGAAATAAAACAAAAACAATAAAAAATATAAAATGAGGGAAATAAGGATCGATTCTTAAATTACTTGAATTAAGCAATTTTAGCCATATTCCCCGGCAACAATGCCAAAATCTTGATGTTTCCTAAGCTACACCTTCTTTTTGAAGGTTAAAGCAGTCGTTGTCAAGATATATAACCTACCTAAGGTTAGGGTCGAACCCATAGAGAATATGGTAGACTAAGAATAATTCCAAGCAAATCGAGGTGATTAACCTACTTATCTCCCGAAAAGGGGGGGTTGTAATTCAGAGAAAATAAACCTATGCTAGTTCAAGTATTGTGAAATCAGTAGAAGAAATAATTAGGGTATTGTGTTCCCCATGATTCCCTAACTTGGTAGTACCAAATAATCATAATCCTTTCAAGTGTGTATCATGAAGAATGGTAAGTTGAGTTTACCAAATCCTTTGATCTAGGTGAGAGGTAAATTTCACTACGTGATTTGATCCATCCCTGCAGTGTGACATTACTAACCCTTACATATTGTCCCAGTACAACCTCCCTTTGATCGAGTTTGGTTGATTAGATGATAAAAGATCAATCGAATCTTGTTAATTATTCTTTTTTCCTATTCATTACTACCTTGATCCAGTTATTAGAACTAGACGAGTTCTACGTTGTCCACCTGTTAAAAATCAATTAAAATGAAGAAAAAAATCAATACATGCATACACACTTTCCAAGAATTACGAATTATCCAATTTTACCTTATTAGTTCTTCATGGTTCGCACAACACTAGTTGTGAATTTAGTTATGCATGATCCTTGTTAGTGAAGAAATCATATTCATAAATAGTATAATAAATCACTTATAATGATAATCCAACCTTCTTCAAAGAAACTCACAATTATTAATTCAAGCAACAATCACAAAAGAAGAGTTTTCCAAGTGTTTTTCTCTGTTTTGGTTCGTCTCCCCTCTTCTATTTACAAAAAAAGACCTAAAAACCTGTTTATACTACTTAAAATACAAAGCCAAAATAAAATAGGAAAACTGAGTCTGTAGGCAATACGAGACAGGTTACAGGTTGTACAAAGTTCTACGACCCATACTAAGGCTTTGTAGACTTCATCTGGTAAAATTGTCTTTAGGTTCTATGGGACCTTTCTATAGGTAATTTTCAGACATATGACCAGTAGAAGGTTTCGTCTGACAGATTTCCTAAAAATTAACAATTTTTTATCCTCCTGGCACGAACACCTTCTACGACTCGTATAATTTTTCATGACTCATCTGAAAGTCCGTATATGCAACTTCAGAAGATAGGACCTTCATTGGATATCATCTGCGACACCTCTCTATGGCCTGTGGATGTATCCATGGCCTGTAGAGTCTCATACTCCATCAAAAAGCTACAAATCTGCAGAGTTCAACTCAAAATTACGCCAACTTTGTACTCTTGCAAAATAAACTTAAAAACACATCAAACCCACAAATATCACTTTGAGAACACACAAAATTCTAAGTTTTAAGCATCAAAAGTGTTGTAGTTTAGTAGTACATTAGAACACAATACCCTAGTTACTTCTCTTACTGATTTCACAACACTTTTACTTAATTGATTGTAGTAATTTAGGTTTACGTATTGAAATTTTACAAACCCCTCTTTCGGAAGATAAGTAGATTAATTCTTCCTAATTAATCATAATTACTCCAAGTCTAGACTATATTCCCTGTGGGATTTTACCCTAACCTTTGTTAGGTACTGTATTTCGACAATGACCACTATCCTCAATTTGGAGGTGTAGTTTGGGCGACATCAAGTTACCTTTCTTGGGAATGTGGTATCGAGTGATGGTATCAAGGTTGATCCAAGAAGACCAAGGAAGTGAGAAATTAGCCAAGGCCATTGACTCCTACGAACATTAGGAGTTTCTTGGGCTTAGCTGGGTACTATAGGAGGTTTGTGGAAGGTTTCATTTCCATTTTGTCCCCCTTGACCAAATTGACTAGAAAAACTAAGTTTGTGTGGATGGATGAGTTTGAGAAGAATTTCCAGACCTTGAAGAATCGGTTGACTTCGGCTCCAATCTTGACCTCACATGAGGGAATGACAGGTTTGTTGTCTATTGTGATGCTTCAAGGATTGGGTTGCGGTGTGTGTTGATGTAACATGGTAAGGTAATTTCCTATGCCTCAAGGCAATTGAAGGTACATGAGAATAACTACCCAACTTATGATCATTAGCTTGCAGTCGTGGTATTTGCTTTGAATATTTGGCGTCACTACTTGTATGGAGTTTATGTAGATGTCTTCACCGACCATAAGAGCCTTCAACATTTGTTCACCCAAAAGGATCTCAACTTAAGGCAACAAAAATGGTTATAGATTCTCAAGCACTATGACATGAGTGTGAAGTACCACCTGGGCAAGGCCAATGTGGTAGTCGATGCTCTTAGTAGGGTTTCCATGGGTACTGTTCCTCACATAGAAGATGATGGAAAAAGGGAGTTGGCTAAGGAAGTCCATAGTTTGGCTAGGTTGGGAGTAATGTTGAATGTATCCAGAAGTGGTGGTGTTATGATGCCACATGAGTCTGAATCTTCTTTGATTGAGGATGTTAAGTCCAAGAAAGATCTTGATCCCATCTTAGTTAAATTGAAAGCCTTGGTAAAAGAAGGAAAGATAGAAGTTATCTCTCAAGAGGGAGATGGTGTACTCCGATATCAAGGGAGATTATGTGCGCCAAATGATAGTGAGTTGAAAAAGTTAATATTGCAATAGGTTCACAACTCTTCTTATTCTATTCATCCTGGTTCAACAAAATTGTATAGATATTTGAGAGAGCTGTATTGGTGGAATGGAATAAAGAGGGACATTGCCAAGTTTGTGTTTGAGTGTTCAAATTGGCAACAAGTCAAGATTGAGCATCAAAGGTCGAGTGGCCTAGCTCAAGATATTGATATTCTTACTTGGAAGTGGGAAGAAGTCAATATGGACTTTCTAGTGGTATTGCCTAAGACCAAGAAGAGTTTTGACTCCATATGGGTGATAGTGGATCAGATGACAAAGTCAACTTACTTCTTACTATTTAAAATGATATTTAGTGCCAAAGTTATATATTCGAGAATTGGTGAGGTTGCATGGGATGCCATTATGCATCTTATCAAATTATGGTATCCAATTTACCTCTCATTTTTGGAAATCTTTTCAAAGGGAACTTGGTACTAAGGTGAAGTTGAGTACTACCTTCCATCCTTAAATCAATAGGCAAGCTGAGAGAACCATTCGAACATTGGAAGATATGTTGAGATCTTGCATGTTAGAGTTCAAAGGGAGTTGGGATGAGCACTACTTGAGGCATTATATGGTAGACTGTCTAGATCACCTATTGGGTGGTTCAAAGTTGGTGAGATGGCAGTGCTTTTACCGAACTTAGTCATGGATGCGATGAAGAAGGTGAGGTTTATAAGGTAAAGGTTACAAATGGTTCAAAATTAGCAAAGTCCTACTCCGATGTGAGGAGGAGGGACTATGAGATCAATATTGGTGGTTGGGTTTATTTGACGGTGTCTCCTATGAAAGGTGTGATCCAATTTGGCAAAAAGGGAAAATTAAGACCTGGGTATGTGAGTTGGAGTTACCTATGGAAATGAATTTGATCCATTCGATCTTTGATGTGTCAATGTTGAGGAACTTCATAGGTGATAAAAACACCAAATTTTCCTTGGAAGATGTGAACATTGAAGAGAACTTGAGTTACGAAAAAATATCGGTTGAGATCTTAGACCGACAAGTGAAGAAGCTAAAGAACAAGGAAGTTGCATCCGTCAAAGCACTTTGGATGGGTCTTGAAGTTGAGGATGCCACATGGAAAGCATAAGTGGACATGTTGAAGCATTACCCATATTTAATCCACTCTACTCAATGTTAAGGTATTAAGTTCTTCTTTCCCCAAACCCTAATTTCTTGCATTTTAATTTTGCATGATACATACACTTTTTTTCATGTTTATGGATTGTTTGGAGACATATGTTAAGTATGGATTTTGAAAATTTCATGAAGATATGGTTAGATTGCATTCTTTATATGCATGTTGGGTTGTTAGGTGATGTTTAACTCCTTAAAGCCTACATTTATGTACATTCGGGGAAAAGGTTTCCTAAGAAGGAGCTGTTGTAATGGCCCTCAAGTTAGGAGCTTGAAAGGTGCAAAAACGTTGGGCTGGAAATACGGAGGGCTCATTCCACAAAGCCAAGTTCACGACCCATGGTATGAACCACGAGCCATAGACTAGGCTCATCAATGAGAACCTTAGGAAGTGTAAATTTTCTAAGTGTAAAGTGGTTCACCAAAGTCATTCACAGCCTGTGGATGGAAACACAGACCGTAGATTAGGTCGTAGGTGTGAGTTCCAAATATGAAGGAAATTTAGAGTTTTTGGATAGTGACACATAATTAATAGGATGATTCGTAGTCCTTCCCACGACTTGGAGATAACCTTCATAGATAGGTGTCTAGAAAAGTTAAAATTTTTCTAAGTGTGGACGGACTCCATAAAACTAACCATGACTCATGATTTGATGTACGACCCATAGATAGGGGTTTCATGGATAGTGATTGGTAACCAGTTTCTGAAGATTGGAAAAGGAGAATAGGATAATGAGAACCATGACTCGTAGTTCCATCCATGGCCCCTAGTCAGGGTCTCGTGGGTTAAATCCAACAGTTTTAATGAAGAGAAAAATTTTCCTTGACGCCAATCCTAAACCTAAACTATGTCATTTTTATTACCCTGTAGGCCTCCAAAATAACCTTAAAACATTAAATTTCCATTCCTTTTTCATTCTGCCACTTTCTCATAAAACCCAAGGCATTCATCCTCTCCAAGAACAAGCTAAGGAGGCTAGGGTTTTCAAGAGTCTCTTCCATAACAACAAATTTCTTCTTCATAGACTTATCCCAAGGTATGTGAGTTGATTTATGGATCTCCTTTCACCTAAAAAGTCCTACATTAAAATCTTTTACGTTTTCGTTAAGTTTCTTAAATACTACCATGCATGATAATGGTGATTTCATCATATTTTATGTTGCAATATGTCCTCAATGTTATCATGTGATGCTCTACTAAGTATTTTCATGAGTTTTAAGTTAGGGGTGATGACCCCAATGAGTCATGCTTTGAATATTGATGTGTGGGCTGTTTTGCATGTTTTGAATAAGCATATTTTCCCATGATCATGTATGAACCTCATGATTTATGAATGTTCCAGCTTATGATTAAGGCCATTAAGTTTAAAGTAAATCCATGCATGTTATATGATGAAAAGTAGGGCACAAAGAAAGGTTTTAAGTTGATGATTTGTTAAAGATATATACAGGTTGACAATGCCCCAAATGATGTTTATGATGATCCCCAAGATGAAAGGACAATTCTCACTTGGTAGTTCCTTAAATTTTGAGCTACTCTTGAGATTGCTAATTAAGATTCTAAGTGTCGTAATTTGACCAAGTAAAATATTTTAAAGTTTTCGTGGGATGACTTCGCACCAAATGAGACATTGAGGTGGGGTTTGATAAGGGAACCCTAGAAACAACCTCTTGTCTCCTTTAACTATGTGCTACCATAGGAGCCCTTATAGGCTATGCTAGTGGATCCACGTAGGCCAATTATGCTATATGATTATGCATGCTATGTGACAGAGTTCCACCTGACAAGTGTCCTCCTCGTGCCAGTGTAAGGGGTTATGTTAGATTCCATGTAGTAGCTCACATAGTCTTATATGTTGTTATGGTATATTCCCACAATGTGTATGATCATGTCTTGTTCCCTCATATGTGTTGCATTTAAGCAACATTCTTACTCATATTGAACATAATTCCTTGAGCATGCTTAAGCTCATGTTAATGTTATCCTTACCGTTATATGTATTTAAGTCTTTACCTTATGAATGATGCGTTATAATTTTATATTGCATTGCATGTCACATACTTAGTACATTCCAATAGTACTAACACATATTTTTCCTACATAATTTCACCATGTAGGGACAGGTGCTCCTCCCTCGACGTGTGGCTAGTTCTTTTGACGTTCCAAGACTAATTTTATTATGGTGTGCCCTTAGTTCGAGACTCCACCTATTTTCTTTTTTTCTATGTATTTTGGGACTTAATGTGTGTGTTGGCTTTTGGAGGCTTTTACATTCTATATTTTTAAAATTTGGAATCTTTTCTATTTGAGGGAAATAAACATTTATCGGTTCCCATTTTTCTATGGTCTAATTGGTATATTTATAGAAACTATGTATATTTTAAGATGATGTTTTAAATTTAATTAGTGTCACTTAGTCCCTACCTCGTTTACTTTCACAAATGTGTGAGTTTGTGGATATGAATGCTTCATATGTGAAAATGGCTTTGATAAGGTGCCAATGGGTATCTTATTCAGCTCCTATGGAATGGACTTAGTTCTCCAAGAATTTATTGGAAAAGTTTATACCCTATAGTTTAAGAGAGAGGTTAAGGGATGAGTTCATATCTTTGGTGTATAAATCGATGTCAGTTGCTGAGTATGAGGCATGGTTTCATGAGTTATCCAAACATACCACTATGATCATGCCAATAGAGGAGGAGCGGGTCTGTCGATTTGTTAAGGGTTTTATCTCTTGAGATTGACTACAGAGCAGTTGGTTGCTTTTGGGTGTTCGTTTCTGCAGGTAGTGGATCATGCATGCACCATTGAGACTATACATCGCGAAACCTATGGAGGCGATGATAAGCAACCACGTTGTAAGGGTAGTTTCACAGGACATTAGTCTCATAGTAGAGATTTTCAAGGCAGGAATCATCAACAATAGGTCCCATATGGTAGGCCAGTTTATACCGTTCTAAAGATTTTTTACAGTGGTGCAGTAAGTATAGGTGGCTAAGGTAGCCAGGTCTTGGTTCAAACATCACGAGGTTAGTCTTTCAGGCATCTAGGTTGTGGTGATCATTCTAGTTCTGTTGGGTTATCTCAAGAAGGTTCATTCTGAGGATCATATTTTGAGTGTGGCCAGAATGGCTACTTTGTTAGAGAGTTTCCTACTATTACCCATTGTTGTCATTAGGCCTTCCATGCATAGTAGAGTCAATAGGTTCATGTCACGACCCGAGAGTAGAGCCTAGATGTGACATGGAAAATGAGAACCCAAGAGTCCTCAATCAAGCCATCTTAGCATCGATTCACACATCATTAGTTCGGAAGTTCGTAAAAATAACAAGTAACACAAAATTATAAGGGATTTCAGGGCTTTGGACTCAAACTATGAGGACAAGGAGGGACCTGGGACTTTCCACATAGACACAATCTCTTTAAAATATATCACAAGGACATAATGATAATCAAGCTGAAGCATCTCATACTAACATATAATACGGCGTACAATAGAATATGATATGTCCAATAATGCCTCTACATAGAATAATATGGGGGCCGTGACATATCCCGGGCTCACCCTTAAGTCATAAGATAGAAGGAAAGTAAACAACACATAAGATAGAAGAAGGTGGGTTTTTCCCTTGAAGTAAAGGGCTCACCACAAGCAATAATCCGAGATCACCAAACTAACCATCCAAAGGTGGATAGATATCGACTCCGGTCCCTACATGGTTAGATTATGTAGATAAAGAATATGAGTTAGTACATAGAATTCACTAAGTATGCAATGCACATGAACATTAACCTAAAATTATCTAGATGACAAGGGAACATATATACATATAGAAGGACTATATAAGGAAGGGACAATATTATATCGATATGCCATGAAATCCATGATGCATGAATGCAAAACCTACATATTCAAAGCGGGGATGTTACCTCAACCGACAACAAGAGAAACCAAGCGAGCTACTACTTGGAATTGGACTACTTTCCAGGTAGACCCCAAGTCACCCTAAACAGGGGAAACAAAACAAGTTATCCCACAATGGGAGAAATTCCATGTTGTCACATGGTTTGACGGAAAGGAGTATGGACCCTTAGAGATAGTCCACCCCGACTCCAATCCCTCGGTACTACGTCTCATCCCACGGGAATACATATACATATACAAGCTTTCAAAATGGAGGTTCAATACTTTAAATCAATGCAATGAAAGGTTGGGCTAAAAAGCTAAATCGTAATTCAAGTCTTTCCATAATTAGGCTAAAATGTCAAACAAGAGCTCAAGTACCAATCCTAAGATCAATGCATAGAAATAACTCATTCTAACAAGTACAAGATGGTGTAAACACCTAATATGCTCAAACAGCCAAATCAAGACAAGATGTGATCACATTCTAGTCATATTCCATGCCTTACAAAAATCAAGTCAAGTCAAGTGGGTCTAAGCCCATACCAAGAGTTTCATCAAGTAAAGTCTCCATGCTCATGAATGCAAATGCCATGAATGATAAATGAATAACATGGGTAATTGATATCAACATTTAAATC
>JBCEWC010020678.1:0-10818 GCA_038996855.1 Solanum aculeatissimum
CCCGCCTATCTTATGTAGAGGCTTTGGACCACTGTACTCTCATACGTTGTTTTGTTATGTCAATTGTTATGTTCATGCAAGTTATGCTTGTTATCCTTGTCTTGAAGAATCTTTATTTAAATTTCCTATGAGTTAAATATTGGGGATATTTGATTGACTATGTGCTTGTGTGGAAAGTCCCATAACCCCGGTGTGCCCCCATAGTGAATCCTACTTACCCGTTCCTTTTAGAGATAATTGCTATGTCTTATGTGAATTCCTGTTCATCCCTTTCCCAGAAATAACCCTATAGATTGAGTCCCAAGTCCCCAACTCCTTAGAACTTATATGTTATGTGTTTATTTTCTACTCTTCCAAACCGATGTGGTGTAAAATGATGCTATGATGGCTTGATTGAGGACTTTCGGGTTCTCCTTCGCCATGTCACATCTAGGCCCCCCATCCGGGTCGTAACACTTTCCTATTTGAATCATTACACCACCCAAACCCACACTGGAAGTATCACAATATCCTACAAATGGTACTCCTCCCTCGGGCAAGGCAAGAATAGATGTTGAAGTCAACAAATCCTTGAGCTTTTAAAAGCTCACCTCATACTCCTCAGACCACTAAATGCCATATCTTCTTGAGTCAATCTAGTCAATGGGGTTGCAATAAAAGAGAAACCCTAAACAAAATATTTATAATACCCCTCACGAAACCAATAAAACTCTGAATCTCAATCACAGAAGTAGGCCTAACCCACTCACACATGGCTGCCACTTTGGTTGGATCAACTATAATACCCTTTTTTAACACAACATGCCCGAGAAATGCAACAGACTCAAGCCAAAACTTACAATTTGAGAATCGAGCATATAACTTCTCTTTCCTCAATCTCTGAAGTACGGTCCTCAAGTACTGAACATGATTGGCCTCGCTCTTGGAATAAATCAAGATATAATCTATAAACACAATCACAAAGATAGATAGGGTTGGAACACTCAGTTCATCAACTCCATAAAAACAGCTTAGGCATTAGTAAATCCAAATGATATAACCACGAACTCATAATGCCCATAACGGGTCCTAAAAGTTATTTTTGGGAAATTAGGCTTCCAAACTCTATACTAATGATAACCGGACCTCAAATCAATCTTGGAGAATACTGAGGCACCCTGCAGCTGGTAAAAAAGATCATCAATATAAGGCAAAGGATACTTATTCTTGATGGTCACTTTTTTCAACTGGTGGTAGTCAATACACATCTTCCTAGTGCCATCTCTCTTGTTCATAAACAATATCGGAGCACCTCAACGAGATCCACTGGGATGAATAAGTCTTTTTTTTCAGTAAGTCCTCTAATTGATCCTTCAACTCAGTTGGAGCCATCCTTTATGGTGCAATAAAAATAGGCTTAGTGCCCAGCTCCACATCAATAGGTAAGTCTATATCTGGATCCAGAGGAACACCAGGAAAATCAGTCAGGAATACATCTATAAACTGCTTAGAGACCCTGGTGGTCTCTAAAGATGAGAACTCTCAAGAAATAGCTCAAACATGGGATAAATAATACAAGCAACCCTTATCCATCAGTCGACACGTATGCATATAAGAAATACCTCCCCTAGGATAAGTGTTAGGTTCTCCAACCCACACCAACTAAGGTAAATTTGGCAAGATAAGTCATAGTCTTTGCATGACAGTTAAGAACAACATAATAAGGTGATAACCAATCCATACCCAATATCATATCAAAGTCTACCATATCTAACAATATCAAGTCGGCAATAGTATCTCTTTCTATAAAGGTCAGAATACACCCTCGGTACAATCGATTCACATAATAAAATTTACTTCTCTCGTTGCTCAAAGGGTTTGGTAAACTTAACTTACAATTCTGCATGCTACACACTAGAAAGGATTATAATTATCTGGTAACACTAAGTTAGGGATTTATGGGGAACACAATTCCCTAGCTACTTCTCTCACTAATTTCATAGCATTTGCTTCTAGTTTAGGTTTACTTACTACAATTACAACCCCCTCTTTCAAGAGATAGTAGTTTAATTCAATATGAGCTACTCATAATTACTCCAGGTCTTACTATATTCCCTATAGGATCGATCCTAACCTTGGTTAGGTTATCAATTTTGACAATAATTGCTTATCTTCTAATTAGTGGTGTAGTTTGGGCGATATCAAAATTTTGGTGTCGTTGTTGGGGAGTATGACTTTAGATTGGTTTAATTTGGGTAATTTGTGAATTAACACTTATTTTTCTTAATTTTATGTTTCTTGTTATTTTTATTCTATTTCAGCGTACAGGTGTAGTGCATGTGAAACACTCAAAGTCGAGGCAACCCCTTGACTTTGTTTGGCCCTAAGATCCAGAAGACACCAAGGAGAATGGCCCAAAACAATGCAAACAATGTTGCAAATAATGCCATAAATGTAGCACTGAATCAAAATGATAACCTACCACCACTTGAAGGTGTGAATCCACCACCATAGGATCTTCAAGCCGAGGCTAACACATGAAATCAATATAGGATTGACCCTATACCATTGGATGTCACTAGAGCCAGTATTACCACCTTTATTGAATGATACAAATTTGTCATCTCAAGTGGATTACTTCAAATTCTGCAAAATAGAAGATTATTTACGGACCTACCATTACATGATCTACATAACTATCTACACAATATCATCTTTGTCTGCAAGAGCATGATGGGGAACCAAATTTTTTCCGTAGATGTCATTAGGCTTCATGTCTTCCCATTGTCTCTAAAAGGCGATGCGACACTATGATTATTCGAGCTCTCAAAGAGTTTAATCACCATCTGGGAAGATATGCAGAAGGCCTTTTTGGAGAGGTTCTTCCAAAGGTCGAAAAAGCTAAAGTTAAAGGATTAGATCAACAACTTCAAACACCTACCTAATGATTGAATTAACACTACATGGGAGAGGTTTACAAAAAGTATAATAATTATCCCTGACCACAAGATCATGGATGATGCTTTGGTGGAAATCTTCTATCGATCCTTGGATGAGAATGGTCAAGTTGTGGCTGACACTATCATGGGAGGCTCTTGGATGAGAAGAGTCAAGTTGTGGCTGAAACTATCATAGGAGGCTAATTTTTAGATTTCCTATTTCTAGTCATAGCTGAAAACTTGGAGAGAGTGGTCAAGATGAACCGTGCATGGGGACAAGATACAAGTTAATGACTAAAATCTCTTTCTCAATTAGTACTAATTCAGCTCAAACAAAGATAAACAAGGAAGTGATGCAAGAGTTGGCTCGAATTAGTACTAATATGGGATTATTAATTAAGAAGAGTCAAGAGCGTTTAAACGTAGTCAATCATCAACTTCCATGAGCACCTATGTATGAGAAGCCTTACTATGAGGAGAACACTTGTTTTGTTACTGATCAAACGAGGGGTTTTTGGACCAACACCCAAGGGTCCAATCAGGTCTATTGGTACCAAGGTCAAGGAAACCAAGGTCAAAACTTCGATAGAGATGGCACTTTTAGAGAGAACAACTGAGGTGGCAACTACGAAAAAAATAGGGGTCGGTATAGAGATGTTGATTAGGGTCGTAGAGATGGTTATAGAAATGGTTTTGTATGTTCCACCACATAATCATGAATCTAGTCTGGTTGGTGCTTCACGAATTGAGGATATGATTAATCGACTATTTAATAAGGTTGATGCTCAAGATGAGACGTTGAAGGGAATAAAATCTAACATCTCAAGCATTAATCAAAAGGTTGAGTCTCATTTTGTTGTTATCAAGTAGCTTGAGCAACAGTTTGGTCAGATATCGACTTAGTTAAATAAGTGCCAAAAAGGTATATTTCCCAATAACACAATGCAGAATCCAAAACATGAGGGGCAGTGTATAGCAGTGATGATACATAGTGGAAAGAAGACCATTGACCCACCAATGTCGATTGATGATGTTGAGGTTCATGAGAAGACTATCGAGAGTGAGTATGCGGAGATCAAAGATGCCAGTGCCAAAGAAGTGTGAGAGATGAGGTGGTGAAGTTATAGAATTTGAAGCCCATACCTAGATCTCGACCTCCCTTCCCATAAAGACTCAAAAAGAAAGAGGAGGATGGCAAGTTTCAGTACTTCTTATCCATGTTGAGGTAGCTTGCAATTAATATCCTTCACATTAAGTCATTGTAGAAGATGATCGGGTATTCCAAGTTCATGAAGGACTTTGTGACCAAAAAGAGAATGGTGAGCTAAGTGTTGTCCCAAGATTTACAACATTATATTGCTATTGTAACAAGACCCTTAGTGCAAAAGAAAGAAGACCCTGGAGCATTCAGCATATCTTGCACCATTGAAGATGTGGAGTTTGCAAATGTATTATGTGATCTAAGCACCAACATAAATTTAATACATCTTGCAATATTCAAAAAGCTAGGCTTGGGAGCCCCTACTCTAACGAGCATGAGGTTGTTGATGGCGGACAGGACAGTGAAGAAGCCTATTAGGATACTCTTTTACATGCTACTCAAGGTGAAAAATTCATATTTCCTATAGACTTTATGATCTTGGATTGTGAAGTCGGCTTTGACGTCCCAATCATCTTGGTAAGACACTTCCTAGCCACTAGGCGAGCACTGGTGGACATAGAATTGGGTCAACTCAAATTTAGGTTGGGTAATGACGAGGTCCTTTTAAAAGTCCATCAATACCTGTACATAACTGATGACCGAAAGTAGTTTCTGTTATTGAGAGTTTTGATAAGGTGTAACCAGAGGTACCAATTGAGGAAAGGTTGAGCATCGAAACACTGGAAGCTATGTTAATGAACTTTGAGAATGACGGCATCCAAAACTATGATGAGATAGTAAAAGCTCTATAATCATTTGATTTTACCAAGCACCCTGCCAAGCTCGAGTTGGACTTAAAAAACCAAGAATCCCCACCTACTAGGCCATCCATCAAGGATCCACCAATGTTGGAGTTAAAGGCTCTTCCAACCCATTTGAGGTCTGTATTGTTTAGCGCTAACAATACTTTTCCTGTTATTGTAGCTTTAGATATAAGGATGAACAGGTGGAAGCCTTGGTAGCAGTACTCAAGAGATTCAAAAAGGCTATTGGATAGACAATTGCAGACATTATTGGCATCCTACCGAACGTATGCACTCATAAAATTTAGCTTGTCAAACACTATAAGCCAAGTATTGAACACCAAAGGCATCTCAATCCACTGATGGAAGAAGTCATGCGTAAAGAAATTATTAAGTGGTTGGATGTAGGTGTGATATATCAAATTATTGATAATGAATTTGTGAGTTCAGTCCAGTGCATTCCAAAGAAGAGAGGTATCACCATGGTCCCAAATGCTAGCAATGAGTTGATTCTCGTGAGACCAGTCACAGGATGGAGGGTTTGTATGAATTATCACAAACTAAATGCATCCACAGAAAAGGACCACTTCCCCATATCATTCATGGATAAAATATTAGATCGCTTTGTAGGAAAATGATGGTACTATTTTCTCGATGGGTATTCAGGATACAAAAAGATTTTTATTGCTCTAGAGGACCAAGATAAGATGACATTTCCATGTCTTTATGGAACTTTCGCATTCAAGAGGATGTCGGGTTGTGTAATGTACCTACCACATTTCAGAGATGTATGATGTCCATTTTCTCAGACATGGTAGAGGACATTATTGAGGTTTTCACAAATGATTTCAGTGTTGTGGGAGACTCATTTGAAGATTGTTTAAAACACTTGCAGGGCATGCTCCAAAGATGTGAAGAATGACATCTTATTCTGAATTGAAAAAAAATATTACTTTATGGTGAAGGAAGGCATTATATTAGGACATAGGATATCTAGCAAGGGTATTGAGGTAGATAAACCCAAGGTTGAGGTGATTGATAATCTTTCTCCACTTATCTTTATCAAAGGTGTGAGAAGTTTCTTGGGGCATGCAAGATTTTACAGATGGTTCAAAAAGGACTTCTCAAAGATTGCACATCCTTTGTGTAAGCTACTTGAGAAGGATACTAATTTTTTTTTTGATGGTGTATGTTTCAAGGCGTTCAAACGGTTAAAGCAAAAATTGATGCGGTGTCTATCACAGTTGCTCCAGACTAGAATTAGCCCTTTGAAATCATGTGTGATGCAAGCGGGGTTGCACTTGGTATAGTGTTGGGACAGCGTTGAGAGAATATACCACATCCCATATACTATGCCAGTAAGGTCCTCAATGCTGCATAAAAAATTACACTAGAACTGAGAAGGAGTTACTTGCAGTGGACTTTGCATTCTAAATGTTTAGGTCATACCTTTTAGGGACCAAAGTCATTGTGCATACTGAACACTCAGCATTGCAGTACTTTATGGTGAAGAAGAATGCAAAACTGATATTAATTTGATGGGTATTTCTTCTTCAAGAGTTTGATTTTTAGGTGATTGATAAAAAAGGGACAGAGAATCAGGTTGCAGACCACTTATACAGTCTCGAGGGCAAGTTTATGGCTAAGTTTGATGGGGTAGAGATTGATGACTCGTCCCCTGATGAGAGAGTATTGGCAGCACACATAATCTAATATCATGGTTCGTAGATTTTGCGAACTACCTTGTTGTGATGTGGTACCAGTAGATTTCACTTCCCACCAGTGTTGTAAGTTTAGGTCTGATGTAAAGAATTTTTTTTGGGATTATTTGTTTTTGTTTCGTGTTTTTGCAGATGGGATTATTCGTTGTTGCATCCCCGAGGTTGAGATGATTAGCCATTTGGAGGTTTGTCATTTATCAGTAGTCGGAGGGCATCATAGTGGAATCTAAACAGCCCATAAAATTTTATCGTGTGGCTACTATTGGCCAACGATCCACCAAGATGGCCACGACTATGCCAAGGCTTTTGATAAGTGCCAAAGAGAATGTGGTGTTTCCCCAAAGCATGAGCTCCCACTAAAACCCATTAAGGTAATTGAGTTATTCGGTGTTTGTGAGATAGACTTCATGGGACCATTCTTCAGGTCTTATGGCAACAAGTACATCTTTGTTGCTATTGAATATGTCTTAAAATGGGTGGAAGCAGTTGCGCTTCGTAACAATAAAGGGAAGAGTGTCATAGTATTCCTCAAGAAGAACATTTTCTCTCAGTTTGGCACTCCTCAGGCAATTATCAATGATGGAGGTTCCCATTTTTGCAATAGGTTGTTCAAAGTTCTTCTTGAAAAATATGGGGTGAAGCATAGAGTGGAAACACCTAACCATTCACAAATAAGTGGGCAGGTAAAAGTGTCTAATAGGGAGATTAAATAGATCCTATCAAAGACTGTGAATACAAACTGGACATGTTGGTCGCGGAAGCTTGATTATGCATTATAGGCATACCAGACAATATTCAAAACTCTCATAGGTATGTACTTGTACCAACTTATCTTTGGTAAAGCATTCATGAAGTTGAATTCGAATAGGAGTGATGTGGCAAACTCAAGGCTGAGCCAACTCAATAAACTTGATGTGTTTCATTTAAGGGCATATAAGAGCTCAACCCTGCATAAGCAAAGGATGAAGCAGCAACATGATCGCCGCATTGAGCATCGCCAGTTTGCACTAGAAGACTTGGTTCTATTGTATAACGCTAGGCTGAAGTTATTTCCTAGAAAGCTCAAGTAGAGATGGTTGGGTGCATTTAAAGTGACACGGGTTTTCTACCATGGGTCTATGGATTTGGAAAATAAGAATGGAACGATGTTTGAAGTGAATGACCAAAGAGTTAAACAATACCTTGGCAATACTGAGGAAGTGCAGACAATAGATGCATAGGCACTTGGTAAAGTCTGAGTAACCAAGCATCTTATGTCATGCCATGACACTAAATCAGGTGCTACTTGAGAGGCAACACAAACACACCAGCCCTTAGGCACCCATGTATGTTTTTTTTACTCTTGTGCTTTATTTTGATATATTCTTTTACATCGAGGAAAATGCAAGTGATTTTCGATAGAGTGTGGGTAGTTATAGGCATAGGTGAAGTTTGAGTAGACAATACCTCTAAAATTATCTCATGGAGTTTAAGTCAATTTTTGATGATACAAAGTACGAAGCCCGGTATGGGTCGTGGTTCTTTATATGGCCCGTAACCCTGTCCGTAGAAGCTATTGAATCCATTTTTCCAATTTCGTTTTGGATTTGGATTTTCGCTGTTATAAATATGTTTTTAGGATTTTTTAGAAGATAGGACATACTAGAGAGAGAAAAATAGTGGAGGAACACTTGGGAAACTTCATCTTTTGTGATTTTACATTTAGATTATTACATTGTGATTTCTTGTGGAGAATTTAGATTTCTTGTTCTTAAATTCATCATTGTAAGTATTTGATTATGTTATTCATTAACATGATATTCTCATCTACAATGATCATGCGTAGCGAAATTCACAACTAGGGTTGTGGGAACATGAAGAACTAATAAGTTAAAATTAGATACTTCATAATTCTTGGAAAGTATGCATGCATGTGTTAATTATGCTCTTTGTTGTGAATGCTTTTTAACGGTGGCCAACGTTAGAACTTGCTCCAATTCTTATCGACTGGATTAAGGTGGTAAGGAATGGGAAAAGGGGGTAGTTAACAGGATTCGATGTGATCTCTCTCGTGTAATCAACCAAACTGGATCAAGGAGAGGTTGTATTGGAACAATAGATATGGGTTGGTAATGTCATAGTGCGGGGATGGATCAAATCACGTAATAAAATTAATCTCTCTCCTGGATCAAAGGGTTTGGTGAACTTAAGTTATCATTTTGTATGCTACACACTAGAAAAGAATATGATTATCTGGTGATACTAAGTAAGGGATTCATGGGGAACACATTACCCTAGTTACTTCTCTTACTAATTTCACAACACTTACTTCTAGTTTAGGTTTACTTACTGTAATTACAACCCCCCCTTTCGGGAGATAGATAGGTTAATTCAATACGAACTACTCGTAATTACTCCAGTTCTAACCATATTCCCTGTGGAATCGATCCTAACCTCGGTTAGATTATTTATTTTGACAGTGACCACTTATCCTCTAATTGAAGGTATAGTTTGGGCGATATTAACATTATCGACCAACTGAGTAAAGTATAGTAAGTATGAAAAGATCAAATATAGTAAAGCATGGTAAAACTAGCAATCTAAACCCAGGTCAAAATATAAGCATGTTGGTAGAACCACGAAATCCCAACTAAACGGACCAAAGGAATATGCAATGGTACCAACTGAAGGGCCACAAGGTCAAGTGTCAACTATATCTGCGGTACTAGGAGAACTTAATTTGTAATGGGAGTGTATACTATGTCGGAACGTGGTACTCGATGCTATATTTATCGTGTATTATACAACTAGGCAGGACCAAGAGGATCCAATTGAGTAGAACAAGGCAATGTACACGAAATCAACTAACGAAACCCAAACGAAACCATATTACAACTATCACATAATCGGGGTATAGTCTTGTACGTAGGTGTAAGGACCTAGTGTGTATGCATGTATGCCAACTGGGACCCTATAAGCTCAGAAGGTACACCTATGCACAATCAAGGTGTGGATAGATGTGTCGGTAGGAATAGACAAGAACAATGTATACCATGCCGGCTCATGGCATCCAAACCTATAATCTCGTGTCTATATGTGACACCCAATCTTGTTCATCATGTCAGACCATGACACCCAATCCAAGTAAGTACATATATGTAACACCCCACGTTTCACGGGTACTAGTACTACGTATATAGGACATGATATGGCTTGGTCAAATGAGCACCAACTTTTAGAAGTGATTAAATTTCAGATTGGAGGGCTATATTTACGTCTAACGCTTAAGATGAGTAAGTGTATAGATGTTTTAAGTCAAACCAGGGAGATCGTGACATGTTGTATAAGGCATATGTGACTCTTGCTAGAACCTATGGGTAATAAGGCTTCAAATAGGTGTTAATATCAAGGTATTAAAGTTTAAAAGTCAAAGGAATCCCCTAAATGGATATTCGGGATTAGAGAGATGGCCAAAGTGGCACCTCGCTCTTTTCAGAAGATTTAAATTGAGTTTCACCTCTCGAAAGGGACTAAAAGTACATAATTTTATAATAATAGATATTAAGGGATATATTAATATCCCATAGTTCATATGTTATATTTTGGTGTCAAGGAAGTTGCAAGATAAAGTTTTGCCAAAGTTACCGTAAGCTTCTTTAAGAAATCCTTCTTAAATTTGGGTCAACTTTATCAGACCATATCTCCCAAAATATAAGGATTTAGAATGTGCATGACCCATCAAATGTAAGGTATACAAGTCTAGTTTTCAACGCAAAAAACCTCATATTAATCCAACTTCATAATAAAGAGTTATGAGAATTTTACCATGAATGCCTGAGCAGGAAATCGGGTCATGGGCCGCGTCGGGTCAAGCCCAACTATTATTCGGCTATTTTGATGTTTTAAAGCTGAAAATGACTTATTTTCATCCCAAAACAGTAGAGAAACTGAAGAGAAATCTCCCACCAGCTCCATAATCAATTTTGGTAGGTTCTTCGCATTTTTACAGTTAAAATTTGTTCGTGTGCCTAGAAATGCGTGCCTTACGCTTTGCAATTATTTTCCTCTCTTATTAGCTGTGTTTGGGGACTGTTATTAGACTGTGAAAAGTGGTGTTCTTGCTGGTCGTTGTGTGTTTGCAGCTGTTTTATTTGGGTAATCCTTTAGGGGTTTTTGTATGACCATTTTTACGAAGTTCTACGGACGTTTCCTCGCGTAAATGTTATAGGCAAAAATCTGGTCATTAATGCAAATCT
>JBCEWC010020679.1:0-10816 GCA_038996855.1 Solanum aculeatissimum
GGAAAGCTGGGAAACCGTAGCATTTATGGGTGAAAAGGGCTTCTTAGTGTTGAAGTAAAGAGAAAAATGGCAGCTGTTATGTATCTGAGTCCACAGAATACACTGTGTGTCCTTAAGAAATTTAATTCCCTCACAGTACCCGAGGTTATGGATCATTTCTCCCAGGATAAAACAGATTAACAATCACAGAGTAGCGGTACCTCAAACTCTTATAATTTTCAGCGAACTCAAAAACCAGCAATGACGTCACACATAGAACTCAAATTTTATAAGAAAACTATATGCGGAAGAAGAGAAATATTTTAATGTTTGAAAATACAAAATGAGTCTCCATTTATAGGGAGTATTGGGTGTGAATCTGCATGTTCAAAACAAACTCATTTGTTCAGAACAAACATGGTGTCGTTTGGGAACGATTGTGTCTATTCTAAGGAAATTTAGGTGCGAAATTTAAAAGTTTGTTAAACTAACTAATTTTGCAAAATTATAATTGATATGTCCTAAACATGAATGTCATAGATCATTTGACTCAAGTAAATAAGAAGAAGCCTGAACTTTATTACTTTCAACAATCATTACATTTAGTTTGAAAAAGACCCTCAGTAAGGTAGCCTTTTTCTACATACATCTCATTTTTGCTAATTACAATTTTGTCTGAAACAAGAACACATTTAAATTCGTTCTTGATCAAGAGACCAGCAGAAACTAAATTCTTCCTCATTTCAGGAACATGAAAAACTTTGTTTAGAGTCACCACCTTGCGGGATGTCATCATTAAACATACTTTGCCATAACTTTCAACTTTTTCTATGGAAGAATTTTCCATGTAAATGGTCTCATCAGGTGCAGCTGGGGCATATGTTGCAAAGGTTTCTTTAACTGCACAAACATGTGAAGTGGCTCCAAAATCAAGCCACCACTCCTGGGGGTTTCTACCAAGTTGCATTGAGTCAACATGGCACATTAGTTATCTACTTCTTCATTCTTCTCAATCATACTTGCTTGATTCTTTTTCTTTTATTTCTTTGAAGAGCAACAATCAACAACTTTATGTCCAACCTTCCCACAATTATGATAATTGTCTTTAAATCTCTTTTTAGTCGGATTGCTTTGTGGTCCATATGATTTTTTTCTCTTTTTGATATTTGTTCCTTCTTCAACAATATTTTCCCCTGCTATTGTTGAATTTTTCAGTGACCTCTTTTTTGCCGCTTTGTTGTCCTCTTTAATTCTCAAGCGTACAATGAGATCTTCAATAGTCATCTCCTTGCGTTTATGCTTTAAATAGTTCTTGAAGTCCTTTCAAAGTAGGGGTAACTTCTCAAAGATGGTTGTCACTTGAAAAAATCATTCACAACCAATCATACATTAAAGATTGTATGAGTATTAAGAATCAATTTCATATGTTCAAATCAGGTATTAGATAAAATTATACCTTCTGCAAGGAGATCATGAATTATAACCTATAATTCCTGAACTTGGGTAACAACAACTTTACTGTCTACCATCTTATAGTCCATGAACTTTGCCACAATAAACTTTTTCATTTCGGCATCTTCAGTTTTGTACTTCTTTTCCAAAGCATCCCAAAGTTTCTTGGCAGCAGAAGAACATATTCTGCTGCCACCTTTTGAAGTCAATACTGACAAATTTTGTAGTTTTTTCTGTTGGTGGAACTGAAGGTGCAACATTTGCACGACTTGAAGATGCAACAGATGGTACTGTAGCAGTCATTGTTCCAACATTCATTTCATTTGAATCAGTCATTTTTTTGTCACCTACAGACAAACGACTTAGAAATCAGAAGATGAAAATACAAAAAACTAAAAATTAAATTCTTTAAGCTTGTTGATCCCTTTGTATTCAAACAACAACAGAAATATAAACCAAGAAAATTAAACGAAAATACTTAAATAAAATTATAAACAATTTGAGATCACAAAATACACTGTGTGTCCTTAAGGAATTTAATCCTCTTACTGTACCCGAGGTTATGGATTATTTCCTCCCAGGATCAAACAGATTAACAATCACAGAGTAGTGGTACCTCAAACTCTTGTGTTTTATGCCAACTCAAAAACCAACAATGGTGTCACACACAGAACTCGAATGTTGTAAGAAAACTATATGCAAAAGAAGAGAAAAATTTCATTGTTTGAAAACACAGAACGAGTCTCCATTTATAGGGAGTATTGGGTGCGAATCTGCTTGTTCAGAATAAACTCATCTCTTCAGAACAGACATGGTGTCGTTTGGGAATGATTGTGTCTGTTCTAAGAAAATTTAGGCGCGAAAATTAAAAGTTTGTTAAACTAACTAATTTTGCATATTAACTTAATTAATAAATAATTCATAAATTAATAAATAATTCACAAATTAATTAATTAATTAATAATTCACAAATATTAGAAAAGAAAGATTGATTAAATAAATTTTGTCAAAAAAATATATCAATCAAATTATTTGCCAAAGCCGTAGCCGTAAACGTAGCTAAAGCCGAGTCGATCGAGCGACGACGACGATGGCGCGAGGGGGTCCCCTTTACTTGACTCTTTAAGAGTTAGAGGAAATGTTTCCTAATATAAGGACACCAATTTTCCTCTGGTTTACTGATGAGGGAGAAATGACTCTTCATTTCCCTTTACTTGGTTCCCCCACATTTTCCTTTGTCTTTCCATCTTCATTTCCCTTCAACCTTCATTTCCCAATTCACACTTATTACTTAGACCCAACAATTTTTGTATGAAATGAGATTCGATATGGTTTTGGTGAAGTTCTACAGTGCTATGCTATTTTTGGAGTTTTACAAGCCCATCTACAGGTTAGTAATCCTTGAATAATTAGTAATTCTTGAATAATATGCATGCATGTATTGTTTATCTCTTCGTTTTGATTGCTTTTTAATTGTTGCAAAAGTTAGAACTGGTCTTATTCTTACTTGTCAGACCAAGGGGTGATGAATGAGAAAAGGAATAAATAACAGAGATTTGCATGTGATTACACTCATCTAATTAGCCTGAACGAACCAAGAGATGGCTAAATCTGAGACCATGATAACGGTTAGTGATGTATACACCCGTAGACGGATCAAGTTACATTGTGAAATTTATCTATTTACCGGACCAAGGACTTAGATGAACATAACTTACTAGTTTACCCATAAGTTTGCTTGGGAAGCATCATAGTCTAAACATTCTGACATTATTATTAATAAAGTTTAGCACAATAGTATCCGTTGGAAAAAAAAATAGTATCCCTTTTAAAATATCTTTTTCATGTTGGAGACTTATTAAGAGTAAACTACATGTTCTTTGCAGGTGCAGGGATAAATGGCATTTGGAGTGTCTATGTTGTGACATATCTCAACCAGAAACACTTATTCATTGATAGTGAGTCTGCTAAAAGATCGTGGAAGTATTTTGGCCAACCGTTGGGAATTAAATACCAATGAAGTGCTTCCTGAATGATTAGTGGCAAACTCATGGGAAAAATAGCATTTAGAGAATGATACTTCAAGTTACCTTGTTGGGAACTCTGAAAAACAAGGTGCACTTGAAGATATGGGATTCACATAAGAAAAATGAAACAACAAGTCTTCCAGCATTTTCACGACATAAAATGGAATCAATTATGTGAATTGGTTGACAATATAAGACCGAAAATCAGGACCAAAATTGTGTAATGGAATAAATCTGAGAATGAGAATATAAAGATCAGTACTGATGGTAGTTTCATGGAGCAGAGTGGTAATGCTGGCATAGGAGGGATTAATGCTAAAAATAATTCAGAGGACTTCCTTTTTCCTTTTGTTGTTCCTGTACATGCCAAGGATCATTATGTTGTTGAAGCTATGACTGCTCAATATGCTGCAAAAATGCTTTTACAAACAACACATATTCCCAATGCAATATTGAAATGGATTCTAGCTATGATGATTGTGAAAATGATGAAGAACAAGACCTCTAACAATCTCAACCTGAATAGCATCATAGAAGACACTGCTAACTTGTCAAACAACATTGATCTAATATTTTTTCATTGTTACTGAGAGGTCAACAAAGTGGTTGATTATCTTGCTAAATTAGCCACTACTTTGAATCAACTTACTATATATCACAGTTTTGATCAGTTGCCTGCAAGTGTTAAAGCTCACTCTATATTCAATAGAATGCAGCTGCCAAGTATATGGATCAGATATGATGAAGTCAACATTTTTGTTAGTTAAATGTAATATAGTATACCTAGTGAGGATGTTTAAGCATCTGTTGCGTACAATTTCCTAATGCATCTGTTTTGTATGTTTACAAAAAGAAGGATAATAGCTCTTCCGCAATGAACAACTAAAAAATGTTTAGAAGAATAACTTTCATCTATCACAGAATTAAGGACCAATACTAGCAATAGCTCCAAACAGAGGAAGCATTCTGGCTCTGCACATAAAATCACCACCCAATTCTCCTCATCATATACATATATATAATTAGTTACAATGGTTGAATAATGATATCCTGTGAAATATTATACATAAAGAAAAGGATGAGAATGAAAAACAAGAATGCAACTAGAACCGAGCCCAACAGCGAGTGCATTTAGCCACACAATCACCTTTGCAATCGACGTTGTATCCTAAAACTTTTGGATTTCGAAGAAGCAAATTTCTCAGAGTTTTACCTTCAATTCCCCATTGCTTCGCCAAAATTTCGACATTATTTTTCATTTCATCTTCAAGGCTACACCCAAGAACTTCTGGGAATTTCTTGACAAGTTTAGTGAGATCATCATCAGTAAGGCTTAAACTCCTGAGATAATCCAGTATCTCATTCACAACTTCAAGTCGTGGAACCTCTTTCTTCCGTTCTTCATACCAGTAAGGCGAATGTATGTAGCCAAATGCTTTTCCTAATATTTTGTCTTCTTCCTCTGGGCTAAATTTTAATGCAGAAAGTGCTTGTCTGCTATCGTTCCATGTTTTCTTCTCTTCTTCAGTTAATACTATATTGTCAATAGCTGTTGAATGCAATGTCCATTTCTTGGATAGATAATTGGACATCCAAGATCCCCTAGTGACATTAGATATAGTGCTATTCGAGCTATTTAGATACCCTACTAAACTGTTTGCAGCTGTTGAGCCGGAATCACACTGTTAAGTAAGAAAAGAAATTATGAGCTATGATTTCACCAGAAAGTATATTGGTGTAATACAGAAGATTGAACATCATATCAAAAATGAAAGATTTATCATTACCAAGAAAACCAACTATTCCTCGATAAAACACTAGTTGTCCGGATATATGAATCTTCAAATAACCATTCTTCTAAAATCATCAACCACACAGGTATTAAATTAACCTTTGCAATTCGTATAAAGATCTTGCTTAGACCTTCACTAATGGCTGGAAAAACTTCATGTCTGATAGATTGGTTTAAAAATGCAAGGCCAACAAAAAAAAAAAAGAACTTAAGAGCAAGCAGTCTTTCTGAGGTTCAAATCTGAAAGAATACATTGATCCATAAATTTACTACGCTCATTCCCAAATTAGTTGAGGTCAGCTATAGGACTCCTTTTTATAGTTATTCTGCTCCTTTTGGCCTCTTTTCAAACCAAAAAACATGTCACATAAATGCACTTTCCTTCCCTAGAATTCATTTCATAGATGATATAGGTGTTCCACAAAAATAGAATAGCTAAAGATTTTGTAACATCACAAGTTCACAGTGTTTGGTTATGGATGATTTCAAGAGAGATAAAAGTAGGCCGCCGCAGGTTACGGAGGACACGGATTAGGGTAGAAGGTTAGCTAAATAGTTGAGCATTGTCTTGCTTATTCCTCTATACAATTAACCATTTTATTAGTCGTAGTATTACTCTTGTAGTTTCTTGTCCTTTGGAAGGGTAAACCCGGTGCACTAAAGCTCTCGCTACGCATAGGGTATGAGGAAGGGCCCAACCACAAGGGTCTATTGTACGCAATCTTACCTAGCATTTCTGCCGGAGGCTATTTTCAAGGCTTGAACTCGTGACCTCCTGGTCACATCCTTTGAATTTGGTTATTATCGATGATTTTTTACACTTCGCTTATCGCTTTATCTTGTTATGCCTGTTGTTTAGAATGATTTGTCATGTTGTCTATAATATTTTGTCATGACTTTCTTCATTTTCATTATTTCTTTCTCTATACTGTTGGTTCCTTAAACTGAGGGTCTATCGGAAACAACCTCTCCATCTCCAAGGTAATGATAAAGCCTGTGTACATTTGCCCTTCCCAGACTCCAGTTGCTGAGGCTACACTGGTATGTTGTCGTTACAAGTTCACCAAGTTTGTAAGTCACAAGTAGCAGAAATAACAAAGATAAGATTAGTTTATTGAATAATAACTTTAAAAATGAAAAGAAACAAAAAAGAAAAAAAAACTCTCAAATCTAATTTATATGACACTTTCAATTTTTCAAATTATTTGACTCCATTCCATTAATACTTTCTCTTGTAGCAATGGTCTCCGAACCACTTGGCACACCTCGACTATTCCACTAGATATCTATTATCCCAGTACATGTATTTGTCACTCTGAACACCAAAGCTTAGACTAATGGGAAAAAACATAGTATTTTTATGTCTGCTGAAATTTGAACCCTATTCTATCATGATATCACCCACTTCTGACTAGCAGGACCACACCCTTGGATGCTCCATTAATACAATTATTATACACAACTTTCAGGATATCAAATTTATTTAACTATTACCTTTGATGTGATGTTTTCTATATCTAGTTTCCAATCAACATGTCTCTTGTTACTATTAATATAAAATATTTCTGTTATCAGATGTCCTCAAAGGAATCCCTTGCTACTACTTATTATATAAGGCAAATTAGCATTGTCTACTTTGTAAACATCAAGTATTGGCACATACAATAGGTCGGAGTAATAAAAGAAAGGAATAGAACATGAAGTGATTAACATAGTAATTATGATCTAGTGGCCCCAACCATAACTTTCGAATCTTTTTTTGATATGGTAAATAATTTTATTAATAATGAGAAAAACCTCATTTATATAAGAAGTATACCAAAAAGTAGAGAATCTAAACTGATGAATCTTGAGATTAAATGCCACCCCTCGAAATGAATCCGACCACTCAACAGCTTCTACAAAAATGTAAGAAGAAGTTATACTCACACCAGGAGAGCAGAAGCATGATGCAGAGTTAAAGGTCAGCAAAGGAGTAGCAAATGATTTTCCCAGCATCCCTGCACCATAAAGCACAGGTTAAATGAGTAGATATAGAGAACATTCCAAGGCCTAAAAGAAACGTCGAACTTTTCACAGCCCATATTAAACACAAAGGTAGGACATGTAAGGATATGGGACTTCAGAAATGCACTCAGAAACTGAAACTTTCATGCCATAAAACTTCTTAAATCCAAAACCTATATATCCCTTATAAAAAGTTAAGAGTACAAAACAACTACTGAATTTGTACTTACCAAAAAAAAACCTACTTAATTTGTTTGGAAAATAATGAAAGGACCCACTATAAAATAACCTTCTCCAATAAATGACATGAAACAAGTCAAACCATTGTTGTATCAGGGTATTGCAGCAACTACTATCAGGTACTTCGGATCAAGAAACCTAACATACAACATTAGTAATCTTCTCCACAATTACCAAGACAATCCTTTTGAATTAAGTCATCAACTTATTGGTCTTATGGTATATCTCAGTGTCAAGGAGGAGACCAACAACAACAACAACAACATACCCAGTGAAATCCCACAAGTGAGGTGTAGGGAGGGTAAAATGTACGCAGACCCTTACCACTACCTCATAGAGATAGCGTGGTTGTTTCCGGAAGACCCTCGTCTCAAAAATATTAGGCTCCAAAAGCAAAAGATACTAGATATGGAAAAAAAGACTAAAGTGGAAAGCAAATGATAATATATAAATATAAATACAATAAAAGTAACAAATATAAGACGGACAATAACAACACAATATATAAAGATATGACTAATCCTACTAGCCTACTATATCATAAGGCCAAACATCATCCTACCCCTACTAGCCTATTAACCTACCCAAACAGACCCTACAAAATGGTAAGTGACTTACCAAACTAATTCTCCCTCAACTTCAGGACTTATAATAGGAAATGCAATCAAAGATGATAATTAGACTTTGTACTGTAATGTAATCTATCTTTGTATTTTTATAAACTCTTTTGCAACAAATTTACCCCATTATCCCAACCTTTATACAATTAATCCTCTTCACGGAGTACTACAACAACTACTTTTATTTGCAATCAAGACAAGGCGATTCTCACATTTTCTTCCTTCTTTTCTTAATAACCACTTGTCATACATACATACATGAGTTCCAATTTGACACCAAGTATTTAAACTTAATTTATCTCACAAATAGGTTCCAGAACTCAATTTTTTCAGGAAAACTCACATGCCGAATAACTCAAACTCACAATCAGCATTCGCTGGGTGGCTATGTATATCATTCGACCTGCTCACATTATAATCATTTTCACTGTAATGTTTATGGATGGTTCAGACTTCAGAGCCTTCCACTCTTGAATTGCTAGAGATGGAATTATTTGGATCATTTTTCCAACTCTTATTATGTCACCAATGTATTACCATTCTGGGTACCTCATGGTTACAATGCTATTTATTCGGAACACATAACAAAGATTAAACCTTGTTTTCATTCTCCTCCTACCCTACCAATTCCATATGCATTGCCATTGACCTGCTATCGAAATCTTTCACTTAAACAACTACACTAGAATAGTTGAGAGAAATAAAAATGCACAGACTTTAAGCAGCAATCTTATCCTAAAACAACATACTAAAAGGGATAGATTCGTTGAGGCAAAAAAAACCCATTACAAGTAGAGCTTCCAAGGCATAAAGGGTTCAATCAAACAATCCCACCAAATAAACAAACACCCATAACTCCAAAAAGAAAAAAAAAACTAATCCCCAATAGTTAGAATTCTACCTGCTTCAAGAAATGAATTGAGAAAGCAGATGAAAATCTTGAAACAGCTGAGCTCAGGTAAAATCCCAATTGAGTGGCCCCAGAAAGGGGACAGCAAGACCAATTATGTCCTTTCGCTTCGCTCAACCTGTTTTTCAGAATCAAAGGCCAATTATCAAAATTTTAGTTTAAGCAATACTCCCAAAAAACAAACAATGATAAGGGTTATATATGAGAAGTTCGACTAGAGCCATTCTATAAGTTATTAAATTAGTATTTTCTTTTAGTACTATTTGTCCTTTCAAAAAAAATGTTTTTTTCCATTTTAGTAATTTTTTATTTCATATAATGTATTTAAAATTCATAAAAAATTAAATGCATTTTAATATATTTAACATATTTATTGTTATATATATATATATACACAATTAAAAGAAGAGGATAAAGTAGTGGTGGTAAAATTAAGTTCAATCCGTTCAACCTGCCTAACCCATTAAAGTTTAACCCGCCTATTTATTAGTTCAACTCATCTCAACCTAACCCGTTTCAACCCATTTAAAATTGGGTTGATATACAAGTTGATATACAACCCGAATTGACTCGAAAGAGATTTTGTTAAAATATTTTTATAAATACTTTTAAAAAAAAAAATTGATATGTTGTATATTGCATAATAAAGAAAAATATAATTTAATTAAGTACTAAAATATTGAAAAAAAATAAATTAAATAAGTAAAACTTAGTAAAACTTGGGTCGGGTTGGGTCTTGACCCGCTCTGTAATCCATTTTGGCCCAATCCATTTTGACCTGAACAAATTCAGGTTGGGTTGGGTCTTGACCCGTTTATTGTCTTGACCCATTATAACCCGCACAAATTTGATCTAGCCCGCCTAATTGCCACCCCTAGGATAAAGCCATCACATCCAGTCAAGTGACAACTTACAAATATGTCATATAACATCTTAGGACAAATAATTAGTTATATTAGTTATTAGTTATAATATTTAAAAACTGATTGTCAAAATATTAATTAAACAAAACAAACTATACCAAAACTGTAATAAATAAATAGTCGTGCAAATTATACATTTGTCTTATTTCACAATTATATATCCAACCTCACGTCCCTTGCCCCTATTTTCCACTAACTCAAAATATAGACTACACAATTTTCCATTCTAAAACAAAATAAAAATTTTAAAAATAAAAATTATTTTTAAAAAAGGGGGCGTACACTTTAACAATGGTATATTAGTACGTACGTACTAAAGGAGAGGGGATAAAAGAAAAGAATATAACTAATCTACACATTTTAACCCATATTTAAATTGAAAAAAAAGAAGGAGAAATTACATATATATACAAAAAAGTAAAATGTTTACAAATTTACACATTTTTTTCTTTTTCATTGCACTACTATGCTTCCTTCCCCGTTTCATGTGATTACCTTGCAATAGTCACCCTCAACTTAGGCTTTTGGCTTGAGTCGAGGTGCACATTATCCAACTTATGAACCATGGCCACTTTTGGTAGCCACCCTCAACTTAGAATTTTAGCCTGAGTTGAGGTGCCCAATATTCAAGGAAGGATCAGGGCCAAATTTAGGATATCATAGATAAAAAGGTTCGGTTACTTTGGTATCTACAAAGAAAAGGTACATGTACGACTCAAATATTCGGATCAAGGGATACATAATGCATTTGGTTGGTTAATTTAGGCTAAGTGGACAAATATGAACAACGACCTATGATCATTTTGTAACCAACTAACCTACAACCTCATTCAAAGTAATAGAGCAGGTTCTGGATTGAAAATACA
>JBCEWC010020680.1:0-10815 GCA_038996855.1 Solanum aculeatissimum
AAGTTTCACGGTCCGTGCAAATGTCCTTGGCCATTTTTCTGAGCCTATCTCCAATGGCTTCCAAATTTTAGACAGTCGCACTGTTTGGGTCATATCTCCCTCATCCGATATCCAAATTGAGTGAAACTACTTGTGTTGCAAAGCTAACTCAAATAGCTTCAATTGGATATGTTGTATCTCACATGGTTAATCCCACATCAAAAGTTATGACTATTTGAATTTGACTGTAAAAATTGTCCCTCTAGGCCACTAACTAGCCCAATTTGCATTTGGCCACTTAAAATCAACCTGTGGCTACCAAAACTCATACATGGCTTGTAGTACATCATAGAATACCAACCATAAGTAGATTTTGAAAATTTTCAGGTTGTTACAAAAGTACTGCCAAATGTCATGTCACATAAAGCTTGGATGAACATATTCAGCTTCTGACATGGCTTTCTGATGTATCACAATTGTTTCTGAACTTCTGATCAAACAGTGTATCTTTAAAGTAACTTTCAGACTTCTAACGTCACTTGATGAAATTTTTGAGGTCATCCTCAAAAACTTTTGTCCTAGTTAAATGCTGTAATAAATCATCAACTGATTGGCCGAGCTGGTGCGGCGCCTATGTATCTCATTGAGGAAGGAATCAGGTCAAACGTAGTTCTCTTCTTGAGAGGTAGAGAAAAATAGAAAAACAAATAAGAAAATGACCAAAGCCGACATAGACCGCCGACGTATCTCATTCTTGAGAATTCAGGTCAAACGTAGTTCATTACAAGAGGATCAATTTAAAAATAAGCATAAGAATAATTACAAGTAAAATAATATGGTTATAGGAGAAAAAGTAAAAAAAATCTGAATCTTCAAACATAGTATCTCTTGACAACATTCAAGTTGATCGACAAGTTGTGATAGACAATGTTTGAGTTGGATCCTGCACATCGTCATATGATCAGATGAATGTAATTTCGAGCAAGTTGATGAGATCTTTTTTTGAGTCTTTATCAAATTAATGTCGATTCTGACTTCTCTGATGTTTTTATCTTCTCTCAGATTTACAGTTTCAAGCTGGCTTGAGTTGTTTCAAATTGACAAATGGCTTGAATATAATGATCTCTTCATCATACCCTTCAAACACTTCATTAGTATTCACCTCATTTTGTTCATTCGGCTTGTGACATGACATAATATGATAGGTTTTAAAATTATTTTATTAAAAGCATAAACAAATATTGTTAGATAACAAAATTGAAGTAAGTGAAGTAAACTTTCACAATAAAGGAAGCTTTTGTTTGAAAGAAGGAAAGACAAACTTTGGCATAGCTCTATGGAAATTTGCCTTCTTCAAACGTCTCGAGAGAATTAAAGCATAACGAGGTAAAATGATATAAAAGGTGGGCCTCGAGCCTCTTTGGTCTACCATTGATTTTTAAAAAATATATTAAAAACCATCTTTATCTACCAAGGTGAGTGAAGAATCAAAGGCGGAGTGGACGTTTAATTTTGCTCTTTTGACTCGGCATCTTGTACACCTAGTGTCTCAGTCAGCACAACATCATCTTCTTTGAATAAATTCTAGATTCCTCCCCTTAGACCATTGTCTTTATCGTGATTTCACACTGGCAAAGACTAATGCAAGTGAGGCAATGATTTTGACAAAGTGCGATCGACCTCACTCTTTTCCTTAATCATCAAAGTAGAAGCTTGGTAAGGTATCATGATCACAAATTCAGATTTCTCTGTTTTGCTTGAAGAGGCAACAATTTTCTTACAAGGATCAGAGTTTGTTGGAATTACAGCTTTATCCATATACCAATCTTCGTTGACTTCTATCGTATTAATAGTCACTTGTTGATGATAGGGCAGGGGATTACTATTGACACTAGAAGTGACAGTTTGAAGAGTGACAACCCTTTGATCAATCAGGTCTTGAATTTTGTGCTTCAAGTTAATGCAACTCTCGGTGGTATGTCTAACACCTCCCGAATGATAAGCACAGTAAATATTGGACTTATAAAATCTAAGATTGACATTGATGTTCTTTGGTTGGATAGCTTGTACCAGACCAACTGCTTTCAATCTTTCAAAAAATTGAGTTTGACTTTCAACCAAAGGAGCGAAGACTCGAGGAGTGTTATTTACAAGATTTGGACGAAGAATATTGTAATTATTTCTTGAAGATAGAGGCAATTGATAGTAGTTTGGAGGATTTTGGAAAGTAGGTACTAGGATTTGGAATTCTTGATATTGTGGAGCTCGATAACTTAGAGGGGTATTTTGATAATTTTGATATGGAGCTTGGTGATTTAGAGAGACACTTTGGTAATTTGACCTTGGAGCTTGGATATTTGGAGGGATACTTTGGTAGTTTGGCCATGAAGCTTGGATATTTAGAGGGATACTTCGATACTTTGGCCATGGAGCTTGGAAATTCGATTGGATGGAAAAAACTGGGTAGGAATTTTGTGGAGCTTGGGGGAGGTATTGGATAGTGAATGCTTTCGACTATCATATTTTACATGTTTTGATCTTGGTTCAAATAAAACGGAAGAAATATTTTTCCTCTTCCTCCTCAATAGAACTGAAGATTTAGTTTGAGTAGTTATTCGAGCTATTTTTCCTGTCTCAAGACTGTATTTGATAGCCTCGCCAATTTTAACTATTTCTCCAAACTATGCTCCTATAAGGGGCAACATATTATCAAAGTACTTTGTCTTTTGCATACGTAGAAAGGTTTCGCTGACCTCTTGCTCGGCCATAGGAGGTTTAACCTTTACAGTCTCTTTCCTCCAACGGTAGGCATATTCTCGATAGCTCTCAGTAGACTTTTGTTTGATTTTCTCCAAAGAGTGTCGATTAGGAACGATTCGATGTTGTTAAAAAATCTTTCAATAAAGTCATTGACCAAAGCATTCCAACTGGACCACTGTTTCATTTCTTAAGAAGTAAACCAATCCAAAGCCTCTCCATCATATTTTGGCCTAAGAGTCGCATCAATAGAGCCTCATTTTTTTTAATTCCTATGAATCGATCGCAATAGGATCTCAAATGAACAAGGAAATTGTTGTCTCCACTAAAAGTGTCAGATCTTGGTACTTTAAACCCTTCAGGGAGGTCCAAATCCGAACAAATGGTCAGATCTTCATAATTCAACCTTTCAGTGTTCGTTATATGGTATAACTCCTTTACTGCTTCTGCAATTTCTTTTCTCATGCTTTGCTTAATTATCTCCTCTTTAACCCTCCACTCTTTTTCCTTCTCCTTATAGGGATTGGGTTCGAAATATGTGATGAAGGGAAGGTATGATTTGAATAGTGTTGAATTATGAAAAAGGTCCTTTGAAGGTATAGGTTGAGTAATAGGTGAATTTTGAGCATTTAAATTAGAGTTCTGATATGCAGATGGATATATTTGAGGATTGTTAAAATTTAGGCTTTGAATAGGAGGTGGTGTTTGATGTGAAGAGCAAACATGATGTAGGTCAGGAGTGGTTAAGTCGATGATGGGATTCTTTTGGATAAGAATAATGTTCGAATGTTTTGTAGCATGTTTGGTAGTTGGACTCGGAGGGAGAAAATGGAGTGGAGGAGGCTTTTCAACGGTTAGATTCGCCAAATATTGGGTCTTTTGTATCTCATCCCTCATTTCAAAAATGTATTGCATTAGTTGTACAGTAAACTTGTTCTGTTCAACAATTGCGGGATCCATCATGATAACTTTGGTTAAAACAATGCTCTCACTATTCTCAATCATTTTTTGGTTGCCTTTTGATAGACTTTGATTAGGGGAGGAATCATTAGAATTCTTAGACCTCGTAAAGTACGGATGTCCAGTTATTTTCTCAACACAAATCAATTCTAATTACCTGTCAAATAAAAAATAACTCAAAAGATAGACGTGTTATTTGTTGTTCGTAACAAATAATGCAAAATATCGCATAAAAAGTAAACACATAATAGTTGCTTTGCTCAAAGATATACTAGCACAGGAAAATCACTAAATAGGTGAAATGTTGCCTATTTAATTTGAGGTTTGTGAATCAGGAAGATATTTTACCAAGGTTTCCTTGTGTCTTTTGAAATTTATGATTTTTGTAAGGATGAAGGAGAAAAATAAGCATTTTCTAAAATATGGGGCCGAGCCTTGAAAGGCTGCCTACGTATCTCGTGAAGAAGAAATCAGACCCTACGTGATTCGCCTAGCTTGAATCTTTTTCAAAATGACAAATCTACCTCTTGTCAGATTTTAGAATTTTGAGAGTGGAATTCAAACTTTATTGAGAAATTCAAGACTCTAAGAATGTTTGGACGATCTTTTTGATAGTGACTTGATTTTTATGCCAAAGAGGTTCTAAATTTTTTTCGAAAGGAGTGGACTAGCATATCTTCAAATAAAGAAACATATTCACACAAACAGTTATAAAATAGAACACGTAAGCAGTTATTGTGCATCCTAAATAGGTATGTGACCCTTTTGTGCTAAGGATAGGCCTAACGATTTAAAGGATGTATTGCGCAATTTGAAACGTTCCATTCCCCCAAAAGAATATATTATACAAGCTTGATAAATAAACTGAATGGGAGCATATAATATGGAGAAAAGGGAGTACAAAAAATTATAATAAGTCCCACGTAGGGGACAGTCCTAAACTAGACCTTCGTAGAATATTTCTTCTTCTTGGACTTCTCATCAACTCTAAACATCTTTGAATGTAATGTCTCGTAGACATCTTTCTCTTGACTAAACTAAGCTATTAAAATAAACTCCCAATCCGGGGGACAATGGTTCGCCAACCAACATGTACATCCTTCAAATATAAACACATAAGTATGATCGTCTATTTGGGTCGGGGGCCACTTTAGACTCAAGGTGGTCTTTCTAATGGGCCCAATACCCCTTGGGTATTGGGTCGTCCTAGGCAAATGCTTAGAAACAAGGATTTGGTTCCGCTCTATCCTAGGTTAACTAAGAGTTGATTTCAAGTTTGACCTGGGACCCTAGCTGGATAGACTTCGGGGTAAAATAGTAAATGGCGTTGGATTACCGCAAACTAACTACCAATTTACTATTTTTGAAGAAGTAAAGATGTTTTTCTGAAGGGACAGTCGGGGATAACCTCGTAATTGCCCTTAACCTAATGCATTCTATATTTTATCATTTGACGGAATATGTCATGAACAATAATTATAACAATTAAATACTGAATTTAAACAAATAACTGCGCAAATAAAGAAAATAAATTACTAATTATTACAAAACCAAATAGTTAGTCAAATAAAGTCTTAATCTAGTGGTTAGAATCTAATTAATTTTTTCAGCAGAGTTGCCATTTCTGTTAATTTAGAAAAAGGACTTTGGTTTCGAAAATTCAATTTAAAATCAATTTTTGAAATTTTGGAGTCGCCACTTAATTTTTAAAGAAAAATTAAGAAAACTAAGTTAAATTTAAAACCTAACAGAAAAGTTTTAAAATTTTAGAGATCTAGGTAAGGATTCAATTTTATTTTTTAGAAAAATTTAATCACTCAAAAATAGCCGCTTAAGTGCAGTTGATCGATGATTAAGAAAATTTCTGACTAACTTCGAAAAATTAATTTTTAAGAGGAACTTGAAAAATAATTTAAGTAAAGGAGACAAAAACTTAAACTTTAAGACCTTTTCTAAAGGAATTTAAAACTTAGTCACTTTGAAATTTTGAACAGTTTGAAATCTTTGAAATAATTAAGTGTATAACGAAAATTCCATAAATCATTTAAGGCAAACATTATAACCCAAATTTTAAGGGATTCCACAGGAATCTAACTTTTGTTAAAGGGACTTTTAACACTTAGAAAGAAATTACGAAAAATAAAAATTAACATAGATAGCTAACTTGCGGGAATTTAATTAGATTACAAAAAAGTTAGTGTTAAGGTCAACAAACAAATAAATACAAAATATAAGCATAAATTTTATAAATACCATACTGTTAGATACAAATTTTCATAAATCTTGACTTTTAGTCAAATTACCAAATTACCAACTTTTTGAAGACGAATGATACCTAAAATGTTCTGATTGATATCTAAAACAAAGTCCTGAAAATTTAAATTTGTTGCATTAAATAAGAAAAACTAACTGGCTATTAAATTGTGACTCCTTAATTAACGCTATTTTTTAGGTAGTAGTTTAATTAGTATCAATCACTTATTAATTACTCAATCTTTCACATTTAATTTGTAATTTCAAAATATTTCCATTTTTTATTTCATCTCAAAAAATCGTCAAAATTTTCTATAAATCCTTACGCCAAAAATTTTCCGTCTTCTTCTTCTTTCAAACATGAATTCATTCTTCTTTTTTTTCTTTTTTTTGTATCAGTTAACATCTTTTTATGGATTCATCGTCATCATTCAGTCTTGATTTGACCCAATCTATTGTTGACAGTGACAATGTTCATCCACCTTCAATAGACCCAACAGAAGAAGTTGCTCATAAAATTATGCGTGATTTCGTTGATGAAATTTTACCAAAAGAGACGGTAGTGATGAAGGACACAAGATCAAGTTCCAAATCTACATCTCAAAAATCACATGCAAAAAAGAGAAAAAAAGTTGAAGTCGTTATTGCCTGTTCTTCTTTGCCAAAGGAAAAATACTTTTTTCTTTGTTTTTGTATCAGTTAACATATTTTTATGAATTTCTTCAACGTTAACACTTTTGATACGCAAATATATTCTTTAAAAAATAACTACCTATTTGTTTAATGAACTTGATACTTATTAATTCTAACGTTTATACTTTATTTAGATACTTGAATGATTTTTTTATTTGATAAATCAGAGTAACTATATCAAAATAAATTCATTAACATTGATACATTAAGAATTAGGTAAAAAATGACTGCATAACCCTAGTATTGTGTATCAATACCAAAAATGTCCAAAATATACATATTAGTCGATGTTTTAGTTTGATTTTACAAAACAAATTGACTTAACTTTGAATATCATCAACAATAAGACTTTTGATACGTGAATCTATTCTTCCAAAAAATAACTACCTATTTATTTAATGAACCAGATACTTGTTAATTTAACGTTTATACTTTTTTTAAATACTTGAATAATTTATAAAAATTTTACTTTTTTATTTGATAACTCAGAATAACTATATCAAAATAAATTCATTAACATTGATACATTAACGACTAGGTAAAAAAGTAATTGCATAACCCTAATGTTGTGTATCAATATCAAAAATGCCCAGAAAACACATATCAAGGCTAAATGTTGATATTTTCTGGAAGAATAAATTCACGCATCAAAAGTCTTACTGTTGACGATATTCAAAATTAAGTCATGTAGGACAAATTAGACTTGAACTTTTCTGGAAGTATAAAGTACCAAGACCCAATTACCATATAGTTGGACAAATAATCTATTTAAATAAAGTTTCAAGTATCTAAAAATGTAAATAAGTTAAAGTATCAACTAACTTTTATATAATTGAAGATACTTATATGGAATAATCTTTCAGGAACAAATAACAAAGTAAGTAACTGAATTTAAGTATCAGGTAGCTAAGTTAAAGTATTATCCAAGTATCAATTTTTTTTATATTTAAAATGACAAAGATTACAAGTTGCCACTAAAATATAAGAATAAACAATTTAAGTGTAAAATTACACAGGGAAAAAAATACAGTTCGAATTTTATATGTTTACTACAATACCAGTTGAAAAGTACCAAAATAAAAACTTAGCTATTCAAGATAAAAAATACAAGGCAAATCCGTTTGTCTTTATAGTCTTAGTGGTTGTTTCTGAAAATAAAATAAAAATTTATAGACACAAAAATTACGAAAGATCAATCATTATATCACTGTCGGGCTTAATGAAAACATCCCTATGCTTGTGTGGATTATCGTTTTCACTAACGTAACCTTCGCAAGCCTTATCATTACCATATTTCTTTTCATAACAGTGTGACGTATCTCCTCCGAAGATACTCAACATTCAGTGCATGCGCTGTGACTGGAATCCTATCACTAATGTACTCAGCATAGGCATGAACAATACCCCCCACAATCCTTGTAGTGACAGTACGAAAAAGTAACATGAGACAAAAATATATTAAAAGACTATGAATTAATTGACTATACTTGATACTTGACATAATGTACTTCATGTATATAATTCATACTTGAATTTGTGTGCTTCGTGTGAAATTAGGTACTTTCTGAGATTACTTGATACTTGAATGTGTGTACTTGAATTAAATATTTGATACTTAGTTAAAAAAAAACTACTTTCTTTTATGTTGTCAGTATGCGTGTATTAAAAAGGATTTCATAAATTTGATACTTGAATAATTAGCAATCCCCAAAATGCCTAAAAACCAAGGTATAGTATCAACACTGAACTTGTGATTTTCATTTATCAAAAATGTATTTACAAAAATTATATATCAATTCATCGAATTCACCGAATTCACACACAAAGACAACACAACAACAATAATTATATATTTGATATATGAAAATAATGTAAAAAAATACCCAACAAGTATAGAAAATTGTATCATATATTACTTCAACAGAGAAGAAATTGTAAATTTAAGACGAAGAAACACACTTTCGGCAACAAAGTGTGGGTGGTAATGGACTCTTCCTTTTTTCCTTTTTTACATTTCGTTTTGGGTCATTGAATTTTGAAGTTGAGCCTACTTTCTTCTTGTATATTCTTCTCATGTAAATTCTCTTCAATGGAGTCACTTTGAGGATTGTGGGCATCGTCGATTGATGGGTCTAGACAGGTTTCTTGAATGTTATCACTGTCAACAACTAATGTTAGTTGAGATCCATTGGAAGTGTTAACTGCTCCAAGAACAAAATCAATTTGGAAGGAAACTTTCGAACAAAGAAGGAAAAAGAAGACAAACGCTTTGTGTTCTGTAAAGTATTAGCATAAAAAATTGAATTTGTAATTAATTATCATAATTTAGGTAACTGGTCAGTGATTAACATTAATTAGACTGCAAAAAAGACGTAATTATAGTAATTAACGTGTGGGAAAAATATTTTGTGTTAAGTATCTAAAAACAAAAGAGAGAATGTAAAAATATGAGATTTTTGTAAATTTTTTATATGGTAGGGAATATTGAAAATTTTGGTAAATTATGTTGTATAATTCTATAATTTTTTCAAAATATAATGAATAAAGACCAAAGTAAAGTAATTGGGCTTGGAAGACCCAACCTCAAAAACTTGTCCTAACCTTCTAAAATATAATTGGATTTGCCTAGTCCAATAAAAAATTGTTGTTGCTGCTTGAGCCAATTGGGCCATTTAAGCTCATTTATGTTGCCCCTTTATATGTCGTGTATACACATAGTATACAATGTGCTGTGACTTGTATCTCAATTTCACGATCAAATAAATTGCCTCCTTGCCTTGAACATAGTTAGGCTGACTCGAAACAAGATTTAAGCCTCCGTGGCCCATCGAAAATGCAAAAGAAAAGAGAGTCCATTGACCCAAGAGCAAGGATCCCATACAATAAAGAAAAGAAAAGCAAATTAGCACATAACTAATGGATTAACCGAAACATAATTTAATCGCAAGCATCATTTTGAATTTTAGAAGGAATTTACAGCAACTTTCAGTCAAGTAAACCAAGAAGAAGACAGATACTCACTATGTACAAACTCTAAATCACATCAACAAGACTTATTTCAATAGAAAAAAAAGAATTCGGAATGAAGGAACCAATTGGGTCGAAACAACAGATAAGACCAAAACTTATCAATTTTAGTAGCAAAGTAGGAACAGTTAAGGATAAAGTGCACATTTAATGATCTCATAGATACACAATGCTACATTTGATGACAAGAACTTCAAAACAAGACTTGACTAATTAAATATCGATTGAGCTCAAAATCATATGAATAACTCAATAACAAACTGACCAGAGATGCAGGGATGCAAACCAGGAACCGAAGTCCCGTCTTTCCTCATTTACAGATGATAATGCATGCAACAAAGACAACAATACATTCAAACAACCAATATTTAACTTTAGATATATAGATAAGATTTTCTTAATTAAACGAGAACAAGAATTCAAACTAGAGGACGTAAAAACCTTCAACAATTTTCAATAAATAAGAATGACAGAACCAGGACAAGTAACCCAAATATCTTATTCAAATCAAGAAAATAAACGAGAGAAATATTACGTTAATCATATTAGTATTGCAACCATATAAAGAATAATTTTCAGAATGTTAACAAGCTGAAATCATATTGAACTGGTTAAACTAAACAGGAAACGAAAAAGAAGGAATAAGGCAAACGTAGCTACAAGGCAGGACCATTAACAAAAACATTGAATTCAATGGCATTTGACAATCATAGGCCCAAAACAAATATTACTTAACTGGAAAATTTTGAAACCAACTAAATACAACAGAGGTTGAACATAAACGTGAAATCAAAACAAAAATAAGACCTTTACAACTTAGACATGACTCTACAATTTCAAAAATCACTTTAATAGTCTATAACAACACTATTTCAGTACTAACTAGATAACAACAGGAACAAACCAACCACTATATTATAAATTAGAGAGTTTTTTTAATCTTTTTAAGGTACCGAAAAGAGGCAAAACTTCAAAGGCGTAATCAGAGACAGAGGTGTAAACAAATTTTTACATCAAATAGTCATAGTTTTTGTGAGAAATATTGGAGAAGAATATTATTGAATTGTGTTCTACATTATTACATTGAGACCCTATTTATAGATATTATATTAAACTCCTTTTCCAACTAGGATACTATAATACAAT
>JBCEWC010020681.1:0-10815 GCA_038996855.1 Solanum aculeatissimum
ATTGGGTTGAAGCTTTGTCTACTGCTGTCTATTTAATTAATAGGCTGCCATCTAAAGTGTTAAACCTTGATTCACCACATTATCGTCTTTATTATCAAAATCCAAGTTATGATAATTTTCATACATTTGGTTGTATTTGTTTTGTGCATCTTTCCCCTTCTCAATACAATAAAATTTCAGTTCAGTCTACTAAATGTGTTCTCATGGGTTATAGTACTTCTCAAAAAGGTTTTATTTGTTATGATCCAAGTTCTAACAAATTTCGTGTTTCTAGAAATGTTGTGTTCTTTAAGAATCAATATTTTTTCCCTACTCATTTTGAGTCATCTTCTGTTTTTCTTCTTCCTACTTTTGAAGATTTGTCTTCTTCTTTTGAGCGATTCAAACCTGGATTTGTGTATGCATGACACCGTCCAACTTTACCTCATTTCGAAATTGATCTGACACCTGCGACTGCTTCTCAACCAGAATTTGAGATTTCTTCAAGTCCTGCTCATCTTGAGCCTCTTCGGCGATCTACCAGAGTATCTCGTACTCCTAACTGGTATGGGTTCTCCTCTTCATTATCCAATATCTCTATTCCAACAGGTTATGCACAAGCCTCTAAGCTTGAATGTTGGCAGAAAGCAATGAAGGAAGAACATTTGGAACTGAAAGAAAATAACACATGGGACATTTTTTCTTGTCCTTCAAATGTTCGGCCAATCGGATGTAAATGGGTTTATTCAGTTAAACTCCATTATGATGGAACTCTTGATCGGTATAAAGTTTGATTGGTGGTCCTTGGTAACAAACAGGAGTATGGTGTGGACTATGAGGAGACTTTTGCACCAAAAGCAAAAATGACTACGGTGTGAACAATTATTGCCATTGCTGCGTCAAAAAATTGGCCACTTCATCAAATGGATGTAAAAATATTTTTCTCCATGGTGATCTCAAAGAAGATATTTACATGAAACCTCCACCTGGTTTGTTTCCATCACCTACATCAGATGTTTGCAAGTTGAAGTGATCTTTGTATCGATTGAAACATGCTCCCCGATCTTGGTTTGACAAGTTTCGATTACTTTGCTTCAGTTCTCTTTCGAATAGAGTAAATATGACTCATCTTTGTTTCTTCGGAAAACATCTACCGATTGTGTTCTTCTTTCGGTATATGTAGATGATATTATTATCACAGGAACTGATTCTTCATTAATTTCTTACCTCCAATAGCAGCTTAAGGTTTCTTTTCATATGAAAGATCTTGGTGCTCTTACATATTTTTTAAATTTGGAAGTTCATTGTGATTCTTTAGGTGTGTTCTTAAACCAGCACAAATATACTCAGAACTTGATTGGTTTGGTTGGTCTTCAAGAATCTTCTTCCGTAAATACTCCATTGGAATTGAACGTGAAGTATCGCTGTGATGAAGGAGATCTTTTGCTTGATCCAAATTTGTATCGACAATTAGTTGAGAGTCTAAATTATCTTACTATTACTCGACTTGATATCTCTTTTGCAGTTCAACAAGTTAGCCAATTCATGTAGGCTCCTCGTCATCTACATTTAGTGGTTGTCCATCGTATCATTCGATATCCCTTAGGAACATCTACTCGTGGATTATTCTTTTCTAGTGGTTCTCCTATTATGCTTAATGCATTTTGTGATTCTGATTGGGCTGGTTGTCCCAATACTCGTCGCTCTATCATAGGTTGGTGCATGTTTTTGGGAGGTTCCTTGATATCTTGGAAAAGTAAGAAGCAAAATCATGTTTCAAAATCCTCAACAGAGTCTGAATATCGAGCAATGTCTGCAGCTTGCTCCGAGATTATTTGTCTTCGTGGTTTGTTGATAGAAATTGGATTTCCTCAATCTAGTCCTACTCCTCTTCACGCTGACAACACAAGCGTCATTCAGATTGCTACAAATCCAATTTATCATGAAAGAACCAAACATATTAAAGTGGACTGTCATTCTATTAGAGAAGTTGTCGATGAAAGAGTTATTACCTTCCACATGTATCCAATGATCTTCAGATACCTGATGTGTTTACCAAGTCAATGGCACGAAAACGCCATCAATTTTTAGTGGTAAAAATGATGCTTTTTTATCCTCTAGCATCAATTTGAGGGGGGATGTTAGCATAATGGAAAGATAATAGGATATCCTGCATGATCTACATTTAGTGTAGAATATTGTATAACATTATCCTAGATGATCTACATTTAGTGTAGAATATTGTACATCATTAGTTGTAGAATATATACAATTAGTGTAGAATATTATGTAGCATTAGTTGTAGAATATTATGCACATTAATTTGTAGGATTCACATTAAGGAGAAAATATTTTCTCTTGTGTATAAATACCAATGTATTCTTATGTATTTGGATCAATGAATTGAGAACATCATTCTTTAGTTTCTCTTGTGTTTCACTTATCCTGATAGTTGCAAGAATTGACTGAGTGTTTGAATTAAGTAGGCAATATCTGGTCTTGTCAAGGTCAAGTACAATATTATGCCTATCAATTTTTGATATTGTTCTTTGTCTTCAAATGATTGATCATCTGAATTTTCTACTTGATCATCCAACTCTTGAGTTGTTAACTTCATATTGGTTTCAAGTGGTGTCCAGGCTGGTTTAGCACCTCCTAATCCCAAGTCTGAAATAATTTCTAAATCATACTTTCTTTGATTCATCAGAATACCTTTTGTAGACCTACTGGATTCCATACCAAGGAAGAACTTCACGTCACCAAGGTCTTTGATCTTGAAAGCTTTGTGCAGAGTGATTTTAGTTTCTGTTATAAGAACTAGGTTGCTTCGTGTAACTAACATGTCAACCACATAAACCAGAATTATCACCATATTTGATCCCTCTTTCTTGATGAATAATGAGTGATCTAAGGTACTTTGAGTAATACCAAATTCCAGAAGTGCTTCACTTAACTTCAAGTTCCATTGCCTGTTTGCTTATTTGAGCCCATAGAGGGATTTGACAAGTCTGCATACAAGGCCATGCTCCCTCCTGACTTGCAAAACCCTCAGGCAACTGCATGTATACCTTATCATGAAGGTCACTATGCAGGAAAGCATTATGTACATCTAATTGATGAATGGACCAGTTATATTGAGCAGCTAAAGAAAGAATTGTCCTGACAATAGCAATTTTAACAACTGGAGAAAAAGTCTCATGAAAGTCAAGACCCTCTCTTTGAGTATAACCTTTGGCCACCAATCTAGCTTTAAACCTTTCAATATCACCATTAGCTTTCAATTTAACTTTATAGACCCACTTACATCCAATTGGAACCTTGCCCTTGGGAAGAGGGACCAAATCCCAAGTATGATTATCCTAAAGAGCTTGTAATTTAGATTCCATAGCTTCTAACTATCTAGCATCTAAAACAGCTTCCTGGTAAGAAGTGGGCTCATGAACTGTAGAAAATGCCTTCAAATATTTTTTATATGGTGGAGATAAATGATCATAAGAGAGGTAGGCTGCAAGAGGATATGAAACATTATTGGCAGAAGGTTTAGAAACAAATTCTGATAACCAGAGAGGTTGTTTGGTGAGCATGGTGGATCTTATAAGAGGTTGAGCAGGAGGAATGTGTACTGGTGCTGGAGAAGTAGTATCATCTGGATTATGAAAATGCGCTGATGGTGGTGGCAAATCAGTAACAGATTCAGGGATGTGAATAAGAGTATCATCAGTAGTAGACAATTCAGGTAGAGTAGCAATATGATGAGGAGATAAACTAGTAGTTGGAGAGATGCTTTTGAAAGGAAACTGATCTTCTTGAAATATCACATCTCTGTTGACAAAAAAAAATTTGATGTTAGAGATCAAAAATAATATAGCCCTTTGTGATACTTGAATAACCCAACAACACTGATCTTATTGCTCTAGGAGCAAATTTATCAGTCCTAGGCAGTGTGCTAGCAAAGCATAATTCTCAAATGAGTGAGACATGGTTTCCTTCCAAAAGCCATCTCATAAGGTGATTTCCCTTCTAAAGTGTGGGAGGAGGGCAACCTATTAATAATATAGGCTACTGTAAGAATACAATGCCTCCAGAATTTAAGTGGAATGTGGCCCTAAAATCTGAGAGCTCTAGCTACTTCAAGAAGATGTCTATGCTTCCTCTCAGCAACCCCATTTTGCTGAGGAGTGTAAGCACAAGTTCTATGGTGAATGATCCCCAACTCTTTAAACAGGTCCTGCACATTATTACTAACAAACTCTCCTCCATTATCTATCCTAACACCTTTAACAGTGGTATTAAACTATGTATGCACCATCTTTAGGAACTGCTTAAGAGTCAACCAAACATCACTTTTGAATTTCAGTAAGAAAATCCACATAATTCTTGAAAAATCATCAACAATAGTGAGGAAAAACTTATTTCCATCAAATGTTTCTGTATTATAAGGACCTCATACATCCAAATGTAACAGAGTAAACACTTAAGTAGATCTATTATTACTACTGTAAAAGGCAAGTCTAGTCTGTTTGGTTAGCGGACAAATCTCACAGTTACTCAAAGCTGATTTACAGTCATCAAGTGTGTGGCCAAGCATGTCATTTATTGATCCTATTGAGGCATGTGTCAGTCTTCTATGCCATAGCATGATGTCTTCTTTGTCATCATGAGCAGTAAAACTCTTAACATTGTCATTGTCTTTACCCTTGGATTTAGAGAGATCCCTTTGAAACAGGACATAGAGGCCATCATCCTCCTTACCAATCCCCTTCAGTCTCCCATTGGAAAGGTCCTGGAATAAACAAAATTCAGGGTAAAAGGATATAGAACAATTGAGTTCTCTGGTAACCTTTGATACAAACAACAGATTATAGTGAAAATCTGGCACAAACAAAACGTTATGTAGCTCTCCTGTGTCTGAAAGTTTACAAGAACCTGTATGAGACACCAAAGTCACACCTCCATTTGGTAAATGCACCTTCCTGTTTTGATCAGTCTTAATGGATTTCACATCATATAACATCTCTAAGCTAGAAGCCATATAATTAATTGCACCACTATCTATTATCCACTTCAAATCTTCTATTTTAGATATGGGAGTATGAGCTATACCTGCCATGTTTGCCATTACACTGATGGAAGGAATATTTCCTTCAAGCATCCGTAGGATTTGCCCATGTTGATCACCAGTCATTTGAGGTGCTCTTGGTAGATCTCTTGGGATTAAATGATTCACGTTTGTGTGTCTTTGGCCAGAGTTTGCTGGTTGAGATGAGTTGTCAGCTTGTACATTGTAAGCAGTATTGTCGGGTCCCTTCCTTTTGAATTTCCAAACAGGTGGATAACCATGAAGTTTATAGCAATCATCTACTATATGACCTTGTAACTTGCAATAGTCACACTTCTGATCCCAGTTCTTCTTTCCTTTGTGATAATGTAGTGAAGTGTTGCCTTTGTTAGAACGATAAGGTATTCCTTTTCCTGATACCTGTTCTCCAAATACTCCAGTACCTTCTCCATTCACAGATCGATAATTCATGCCCTTCTCTTCCATTAGAGCTGCCAGATCTGTACCCTAACTACTACTCGAGGAAGATGCGATAGATCTTTGACTCTCTCTCTCTCAACGAGCATAGCATATGCTTTATTGATAGTTGGAGTAGGTTCAACCATCAAAATTTTTCTTCTCGATTGATCATAAAACTCATTCAATCCCATTAGGAATTGCATCAATTTTTGTCGCTCCATATGCAGAGCAAATTCCTTGGAATTAGGACAGTGATAGGGAGGAGGCACGATATTGGCAAATTCATCCCATAAATTTCGTAGCTTAGAAAAATAGGTGGGAATAACTATCATTACCTTGTACTATCGTGGCTATGGCTTTATGCAATTGATAAACTCGTGAAACATTCACCTTATTGAAACGCTCCTGTAAATCTTCCCAGATTTCACTTGCATTTGTTGCATAAACTATGCATGTGTGCAAATCCTGAGTAACTGAGCTCATTATCCATCCTTGAACAATTATATTACATCAGTCCCACTGATGCGCTAATTCAACTCAGAAATCCTCCTTCTGCAGGTTGCCATCAACGATTCCTAGCTTGTTCTTCTCAAGTAGTTGAATACGCATAGCCCTGCTCCAGATGGAGTAATTATCGGATCTTGTTAGCTGCATCAAAATGATAGAAGCACCGGTAGTATCAGAAGGGTGCAGGAACAAAGCGTGATTGTGATCGAACTTGGCAATCGCCATTGTCAAAACTCAGCTAAGTCCTAAATCACTCAATTCAGCTTGAATAAACTTCACAAACATGAGTAATTAGCTCTGATGCCATGCTAAAACACATGCAATTAATCACTCTAAAAACACCATTAATGGATGAACATTGGTACTGTAAGAGGGAGAAGGAGAGAATTTTATTTTCAGAGATAATGAGTTTTCTATTATTCTCTTTAACTGAATGAGTGCAATACAACATGTGGTGTATATATACATTGTTGATTTCCTAACTAATTGACAGTTGGTCTAACTACTTGTGTTATTCTTAAACTGCCCCCAACTAACTATTTATACAAATCAAGTAATTCCTACTTCATTAAGGATTTCATCTTGATACAAGTGGTGAATGACTTTTTGTGCAAGAGCTTTAATTTGTATGAATTCTGAATATTACACTGTTTCGGCTTGAACTGTAGCTTGCCATTACAATGATCTGACTAATACAATTGCCATTTCAAATCAATTCATGGAGGAAGTATGAGTAAACTCCTAGCTTATTAGTATTTAGATCTTTATTAATGCATCCACTAGTTCATTTTTTTTCAAAATTGAAGGTCTTGACTATACATGTTTGTGTGATAAATTTGCCAACACCTGAAGACTAAAGCACTATTTTATGATGAGGCTTGGGTACACATACATAATAAAATTGGTATATCTGGATTAGAGAATTTGAATATCTTTTGTTCTGATTTAGTGTAATTATTTGGGCTTGTTTAAAGTAGGTGAGATGGCCTTGTTTGGGCCGAACTTAGTCATGGATGCTTTGGAAAAGGTGAGACTCATAAGAGAGGAATTAAAAATGGCTCAAAGTCGATAAAAATCCTACTTTGATGTGAGAAGGAGGGACCTTGAGTTCAATATTAGTGATTAGGTTTATTTGAAGATGTCTCTCATGAAGGGTGTAATCCAGTTTGGCAAAAAGGAAAAGTTAAGCCCTAGAAATGTAGGGTCTTACAAGATTTTGAAAAGAGTTGGCAAGGTGACATATGAGTTGGAATTATCTTTGGAGATGAACATGATTCACCAGTATTCCATGTATCAATGTTAAGGAAATTCATGGGTGATCCAAACTCCATAGTTCCATTGGAAGATATGAGCATTGAAGAAAATTTGGCTTATGAAGAGGTTTTGATTGAAATCCTAGACCGACAAGTAAAGAGGTTGAGAAATAAGGAAGTTGCATCCGTTAAAGTACTTTCAAGGAACCAACAAGTTGAAGGTGTGACATGGGAAGTGAAATCAGACATGATGAAGTGATATCCCTATCTTTTCCACTCTACTAAATCCTAATGTATTAAGTTATTCTTTCCTAAGACCTTCAATTCCTTGCATTTCAGTTTTCTCATGTTGCAATGCATGTATACTTGTTTATGGACTGTTTTGAGACATTCTTTAAGTGTGGGTTTTGAAAATTTCACAACGAGATGTTTATATTGCATTTTTGTATTCATGTTGGGTTGTTAGCTACTTATTTACCTCTTTAGAGACTACATTTAGTACATTCGAGGACGGATGTTCCCATAGAGGAGATATTGTAAGGACCGACAAGTTAGGAGGTTAGTAATGCAGAAAAAGTGGAACTAGAAAAGTTTCAGATGTAATGTATGAGCCCAGTTCATGGCCCATGGTTCAATCCACGAGTCATAGACTAGCCTTATGAATTGGGTGCTACAGGATTGAAATTTGGCTAAGTGTCAAAGGAAATTACGAGGCATGTTTACGGTCCTTAAAAAGGACTATAGACCATAGAAAGGTGTTATGGATTAAAGCCCTGAGATGAAGGGAAATATAGGTTTCTGAAGTTGAAACTACAAACAACAAGATAACTCATGGTCCTATTTACAGACTGTAACTTGGTCTCGTGGTTAGGGCCCTGAAGAATGGAAAATTTGCTAAGTATGGGAGGACGAGTGTTTCTACAACCCATAGACTAGTCTACAAGTCGTAGATCAGGTTGGTAGATTGGTTGGTCAAAGGTCGTGGATCATGACTCGATAATTTTAATGTAATGCTTTTCCATGGATATTAAGTTGATGCTTAAGACTCTAGTATATAGGGTTTTATTGATGATGTGTGGGTTATTTAATACTTGTTTTTAAAATGCATAATTTATCATGTTCATACATTATTCCATTGATTCATAAGTTTTCAAGTTAATGCACTAGCCCACTAAGTTAAAGATGGTTTTGCATGGTGTATGCTGATGATGAGGGCATAAAAGAAGGATTTAAAATTATTAAATTTGTCAAAGATATACGCATGTTATTGTTGTCCTCGAAAGATGTTCATGATAGACCCCAACGTGAAAGGCTAATTCTAACTTGGTGGCTTTCGATGTTTCGAGCTACTCTTATGAAATTGCTACTTAGATTCTAAGTTACATTACTTGACTAAGTATATTATTTGAAGTATTATGTCGGATTGACTTAGCACCGAATAAGGCATTGAGGTGGGGTTCGGTAAGGGAATCCTAGTAGCAACCCTTTGCCCCATTAACTATGTGCCACCATAAGAGCCCTTGTAAGCTAGGCTAGTGGATCCACATAGACTAATTATGTTAAATAATAATGCATGCTTAAGTTGACGGAGTTCTACCAGGCAATTGGTCTTCCCATGCCAACGTAGGGGATTATGTTGGATTTTATTTAGTAGCTCACATGGTCTCATATGTCTGTTACGATCAATTCCCACAAAGTGTAAGATTTGATGTCTTTGTTCCATCATATGTGTTTCATAAGTGCTTACTTGTGTTGTATCGAAAGCATCATTGAGTTCCATTGTATGATGAAAGTCAATGGAAAATATTTCTGGCTAGATAGAGTAAGTTATTGAATAATAGAATAGAGGTTTTTTCTAGTGGACGAGGTCTCTTATGGTGAGTGTATTGATTGTCGAGGTCTTTTTTCGCGGTTGAGATCTCTTCCAGTGTGTATATTAATTGTCAAGGTCCTTTCCAGAGACCGAGGTTTCTTTCAACGAAAGTGTTAATTGTCAAGATTTTTTCTTGTGGACGAGGTCTCTTCCAATGAGTGTATTGATTGCCCAAGTCTTTTTTGGGTCCAAGGTCTCTTCTGATAAGTATCTGATAAATGGTCCTTGTGTGGCCCCCATAGATTTGAATCTGATTATGTCAGCAGATGTGTATTGTAGGATAGACATGCATCATTGATTCTTGATATTGCATTGCATCATCTTGCACCTCATTTCATGGTATTAATGTGGATATTGACATGAAATATGTATCAATGATTTAACTTGGTATTTGTGAATTGTTGTATATGGTTGTTATACGTACCATGTTACCTAGATTATATATCGTATACTGTGTATGTTGACTTTCTTGAATGTAGATTGTAGTTTTGGATGCTCGATTGGTGTGGTTGGAGTGCTTGCGTTCTCTATTCTGTCATTGTGTATAGAATCTTCTTGGTGGGTATCATGTGATTTTAGTACTCACCTTTGCTCGTGTAAGTTGTGAGTCCGGTTTCGCCTGACGTTTCATTCATACTCTTAGACCGAGCTTTTGGGTAGCCTGAGAGGTAGCAACTTGTCCATTTCAGCTGACTCTCAAGGCTTCCTTTTACTTTTTGTTATTTTGTTCTATTTGAGAATTAAAAACAATCCAAACTTACAAATTTGCTTTCAAATTTTAGTTGTATTAGAAATTTGTATATGTGACACCAGTCTTGGGATAGTTTTAGATTGTGCCTTTTTTCTTGGGTTGTTACTTTACATATATAGATTGTGACTTTCGCTTTATCTTTCACTTATTTGTGCTATATTTTGATTTAGGTTGACTTGTCTTGATAGATTAAGATGAGTGTCACATCACCCAATTTTAAATCGTAACAAAAATATGAGTAAATCAAGAGTTGGATTAAAATGATTTTAAAAAAAACAATAATGAAACTATGAGATGTATATAATAGAAATTTAAAGCATGAATGCAACATCATTTATGAAATTGCAGCTATATGATTTTAATGATTGAGATAATTTACATATAGGAAACTTGAGATTAAGTTAAAAATAGTAATCATTTGAATGATACTATGGTTAACAATTTATTGGACTGAAAAAAAGATTCTGATGCAAAAATTTACAACAAATTAAATCTTGAGATTATCAAAATCTCCTCCTATATCAGCGGCGTTTTTTGGAAGCGCGAGAGTCATTAGGACATTTAGGCATCTCATAAATGTCCAGCATTACAGTCCTTCTCCTGGTTTTGCTTTGCTCTGCAAACCTTTCCTCAAATTTTCTCTTGGTGGCTTCAAACTTCATCTCCATGTTTGGTTTTTGATTTGTAGGCGAAGTAGTCTGAGGTGTTCGCACACCACTCTGTTTTTCTTCCTTAGGCTCTTCAGTAGTGTCACGACCCAAATAGGGGCCTAGATGTGACATGGTAAAAGAGGACCCGAAGACCCTCGATCAAGCCATCATAGCATCATTACACTCATCATCGGTCCGGAAACGCGAAAGCTAAAGCATGTAGCACATAAGTTCTAGGGGTTTAGGGACTTGTGACTCAAGCTATGGGGATCATTCGGGAATGG
>JBCEWC010020682.1:0-10815 GCA_038996855.1 Solanum aculeatissimum
AATGATGCTATGATGGCTTGATCGAGGTCCTTCGGGTCCTCTTTTTCCATGTCACATCTAGGCCCCCTATCCGGGTCGTGGCAATTACATTTTGAAATCTCTGAATATGCCTCTAAAACTCAATCTATGAGTGCCTTATATGACTCGTACATTAGCTTATTGATCATAAACCCTATCATAGAACTTCCCAACACTTAGAAAAACTTCCAACCTTGGGGGTCAAACTATGATCCCATTTTACGACTCGTAAACGAGTTATAGACTCATCCTATTGTTCGTACATCACACTTCAGAAACCCAAAATTCAACTAACCTAGACCACTAATCCACGATCCATAGATCATAAGATAACTCGTATAGGGACTTCGTACTTTTCATGGTCCCCAAACTTAGGCTATTGGAAATTTCAACCTTGAACGATGAACACTTTGTACAATCCATAGTTCCATTTACGGACTATAATTCCCACTCATAAACCTTAGTTGTACTTAGGCAAACTAGCCACCATCACTACCTAACCTACGAGCTCTATCTATGACTCGTGGTTTGAACCACATGCTGTAGATGTGGCTCGTACATTGCCACTAAAATTTTCAAAATTTCCTTTTTCTTGCATTTTCATACTTTCTTAATCACGGAGCCTTACACCTTGGAAACATTCATCGCTGATTATGCTAAATGTAAGCTCTAAAGGAGTAAGAAGTAGGTAACAACCCATCAGCAATGCAAAATGCAACTTAAACACCTTTTTCATGAAAATTACAAACTCATACTTCAAATATCATTCATGTCCAATCTCATAAACGCATAAGAATGCATGGATAACATGAAAATTGAAATGCAAGAAAATTAAGGTTTTTGGGAAAGAACACTTAATACTATAGGCTTGAGTATAGTGGAAGAGGTAGGGGTATTATTTCTTCATATCCGCTTCCTCTTCCCATGTGGTACTTTGAACTAGTTAATTCCTCCAAAGAACCTTGACAAGTACAACATATTTGTTTCTTAACCTATTGACTTGCCTATTCGATATTTCAACTAGAACTTCTTCATAAGTCAAGTTTTCCTCAACATTAACTACCTCCAAAGGCACAATGGAACTTGGCTCACCCACACACTTCCTCAACATGGGTGCATGAAAACTGGATGAACCATACTCATCTCCGTAGGAAACTTTAACTCATAAGAAACTTTGCCAACCTGTCGCAAAATTCTATTAAGCCTTACACACCTAGGATCCAACTTTCCCTTTTTTGCCAAACTAAACCACACCCTTGATGGGTGAGACCTTCAAATATACCCAATAATCAACTTTGAACTCAAGATCTCTCCTCCTAATATCACAATATGACTTTTTCTGACTTTGTGTCATCGTTAATCTCTGCCTTATCAAGCTCACCTTCTCCAAAGCTTCTAAAACCAAATCTGGACCTATCAAAGCCATCTCTCCCACTTTAAACCACCCCATTAGGGATCTACATCGCCTCCCATTTAAGGCCTCAATGGTGCCATCCTGATACTAGAGTAGTAACTATTGTTTTGAGTGATCTCGATGAGTGTAAGATCCTCATCCCAACTACCCTTGAACTCCAACACAAAAGCCCTAAGCATATACCCAAGGGTTTGAATGGTCCTTTCAACTTGTCTATCAATTTGTGGGTGAAATGTCATGCTAAGCTTGACTTTAGTACCAAGACCTCTATGGAAGGATCTCCAAAATCAAGAGGTAAATTAGGCACCATGATCCAAAATGATGGACAATGGTACCCCATATAACCTAACCAACTCATGGATGTACAATGTAGCATAGTCTTGGGCACCATAGGACGTCTTGACCAATAAAAAGTGAGCCGACTTTGTCATTCTATCAATAATAACCCAAATGGAATCAAAGTGCTTCCTAGACTTAGGAAAACCAATCACAAAGTCCATATTAATCTCTTTCCACTTCTAAGTAGGGATTTTAATATCTTGGGCTAGGCCGCCCAACCTTTAATGTTTGGCTTTGACTTGTTGAAAAATGTGACATTGGTCATGAACTTCACAATGTCTCTCTTCATACTACCCCACCAATATACTTCCCTCAAATCTCTATACATCTTTGTGGAATCGGGATGAATTATGATCCTCTTTCAAAATTGAGTCCCTCAACCATCAACATCCGACACACATAACCTACTTTGATATCTAAAAACCCATATCCCCCTAGGAGAAAACCTCCACTTTGCTTTCTTTCACCAATGTTTTCAATTCAACCAAGGTTGGATCAAGATCTTGTTTGGACTTGACATCCTCAACCTATGAAGATTCAAAACCATTTATCATTATAATACCACCATTTTCTGCCTCAATTAATTTGACTCCCAACCAAGCCAACCTATGAACTTACCTTGCTAACTCATTTTTCCCATTATCAATATGAGCTGCACTTCCCATGGACACCCTCCTGAGCGCGTCGGCCAGTACATTGGCTATGCCCCAATGATAATGCACGCTTATGTCATAGTCCTTGAGGAGTTCCAGCCACCTTCTTTGCCTCAAGTTGAGATTTCTTTGAGTGAACACGTGCTTTTATGATCAGTGAATACATCCTCATGATCCCCATACAAATAGTGATGTCATATCTTTAATGGAAATACCACAATCGCTAACTCAAGATCATGTGTAGGGTAATTATGCTCATGCACCTTTAGTTTTCTAGAAGCATAGGCAATGACTTTGTCACTTTGCATCAACATACACCTTAATTTGACCATTGAAGCATCACAATAGACAACAAATCCTTCCAACCCTTTTAGTAGAGTCAAAATAGGAGCGAAGATACACTTATCTTTCAAGGTGTGGAAACTTTTTCATATTCATTGGTCCAATGGAACTTTACCTTCTTTTTTGTCAACTTTGTCAAAGAAATTGCAATTGAGGAAAATCCCTCTATAAATCTCCAGTAGTATCCCACTGACCCTCGCTAATGCGGATCAGGCATTCGTAAATATAGAGGTTAAATCATTTGACTCTCCGTGATCGCGACCATGTCAATGCGAGCGCAAGGCACTGACCAACGAAGATTCGTGGATGCGATGATAGGGTCTGCAAATGCGAAGTGATGGGGTCAAACACAAGATATCATCAACACATATCAAGCACAAAATCGCACAATGGACCCTCAGAATTCATTTAAAACCCTATACACACAAACCATATATATGACCTTACTAAATTTGACATTTTTGACTCAATGAATCATCGCAAATTGAATCTGAGGTTTCCTTGACCTGGAATCTGATAAGTCGCAGCTAAATTAAATTAGGCACTAGATATATCAAAACACTACTTGAACAACCAAAAATTATCACAAAACTCATTCTAGCGCTAAAACCACCTTCTGGAACCAATGGAATAATAAGAAATTCAATTCAAGCACCTGAACTCAAAATGCTAACCAAAGTCAAATTTCAACGCAAATTTAATCTTTGAATCTAAAATCCACATAACAACTCCAAATCTAATTTTGACAACTCTTCTAGATGAATTTTTGCATTCCAAAACAGATGGAATTAACAGAATTTCATTCTGAGACTTAAATCTCCAAATGACTCAAAAATTCAAAATTAGACAACTTAAGCCTTTAAAACTCAATTCTATAGCAAAAATCCAACCTTTTACAAGATTTACAAAAACCATCTTTCAAAACCAAGGGGCAACTATTAAGAGGGGTAAAATGGTAATTTTGTCAAAAATTTCCAAAATAACCTTCAGGGTCATTATATCACCCACCACTAAAAACTATGTTCGTCCTCAAACATAAGGAAAAGGACATACTTGAAGTCTCAGAAGATGAGGGTAACAGATCTGCATATCAGACTCAATCCCCCAAGTAGCCTCTCCCACAAGCTGATGCTACCATTGAACCTTTAGTAAAGCTATCTCTTTGGTCTTCGACTTCCTGATTTGTCTGTCTAAAATGGCCACAAGATCCTCTTAATAGGTCAAATTTAGGCCCAACTTCACCATATCAAGGGTAATCACATGAGACTCATCTGAGATATAACACCGTAGCATAATGAAATGAAACACTGGATGTACAGAAGATAGACTAGATGGCAAAGCAAGTATATAGGTCATCTCTCCCACACACTATAGGATCTCAAAAGGGCTAATATACCTAGGTCTGAGCTTTCCCTTCTTCTTAAACTTTATGAAACCCTTCATGGGAAAAATCCTCAACCATACTTGATCACCCTCCATGGATTCTAAGGGTCGAACCTTTATATCAATTTAACTATTCTAACGACTCTTGGATATTAGCAACTGACTTTGAATCAATCAAACCTACTCTATGGCATCTATAAGCAAATTAGTATTGAGGCTATCCACCAATAGAATCAAACCAAACTATGGGTAATTTACATGTTCAACCATACAAGGCCTCATAGGGGGCCATCTAGACGTTGGAATGATAACTATCATTATAAGCAAACTCTGCCAAAAGCAAATGCTAGTCCCACCTATCATCAAAGTTAACAACACATGCTTAAACCATATCCACTAGCACCTGAATAGTCCTCTCGGACTGTTCCTCTGTCTAAGGATGAAATATTATACTACAATCTAATTGAGTGCCCAACCCATGCTACAGGGCCTTCTAAAAGTGATGTGTGAACAAGGAACCCTATCAAACACAGTAGAGACAAGAATTCATGAAACCTAACAAACTAACTGATATAAAAATGAGCCAACTTCTCTACCATGTACTTAACATTGACTGGAATGAAATGAGTGGACTTAGTCAAATGATTCATAATCACCCAAATGGAGTGATAACCACCCATGGTAGTGGGTAAACCTACCTCAAAATCCATAGTGATCTACTTCTACTTCTATGTAGGAATGGACATCCTATGAAACTCATCCCCAGGTCTCTAGTGCTCACACTTAACTTGCTGGCACGTCAAATACTTAGGCACAAACTCAGTGATGTCCTTTTTTTCATACCGTACTATTAATAGTGCTGACTCAAGTCATGATACATCTTTGCTACCCTCGTGTGTAGGAAATATCTAGTATAGTGGGCCTCTTTAAGTATCAATCTGATCAAGTCACCCTACTTTGGCCACATAAGTTCGACCCTATATCTTCAAAACTCCATAACATCAAGCACAACTTCCCGAGCCTCACTTTAATCCAACTTGTCTTGAATAAGAACAACTTCTTATCCTTAAACTGTTACTCACAAATATGATCCATCAAGAAAGAGCGAGCCTCTAAGAAAGCAAGTGCATTATCCTTACCAGAATGCTATAGTCTAATCAACCCATTGGATAATCTCTAAATATCTCTAGCCAAGGGTCGTACCTCAACTCGAATAGCTGTAAGACTTCCCATATTAGATGTCTTTCAAATCAATGAATCGACCACTACGTTGGCTTTTTCCAGATGGTATAGAATGGCCAAATCGTAATCATTTAGTTTCTCAATCTACCTCCTCTATATCAAGTTCAAGTCTTTTTGGCCAAATATGTATTGTAAACTACAATGATCGGTTAATATCTCATAATAGACTCCATAAAAATAATACCGCCATAACTTCAAAACAAAAACAATAGCTACCAACCCTAGGTCATGGGTGGGATAGTTTTCGTCATGAGTCTTTAACTGCCTTAAGTCATAGACAATCACCTTCCTTTTCTGTATCAAAACACCTTCTAACCCAACTCTTGACGCATCACAATACATAGTGAAATCAACATCCTCCTCAAGTAAGGTCAAGACAGGTGTAGTAGTCAATAATACCTTAAGATTTTGAAAGCTCACCTCACACTCATTCAACTAGTGGAATGCTACATTCTTTTTGGTGAGTCTTGTTAATAGGGATGCTATAGTAGAGAAACCTTAAACAAAATATCAATAATATTCTCTCAAACCCATGAAACTATGAATCTCTATGACAGAGGTAGGTCTAGTCCACCCTCTAACAACCTCAATATTTGCTAGATCAACCTTGATACCCTTCTTAAACACTACATGACCCAAATATACTACTAGACTAAACCCAAATTAGCATTTAAAACTTAGCATAAAGTTTCTCTTTCCTAAGCCTCTAGAGCTCTATCCTCAAATCCCTATCATGGCTATCCTTGGCCTTGGAAAAAACTAAGATAACATCAATAAAACAATTAGGAAAGAGTCTAAATATGGTCGAACCACCCTATTCATTAATTCCACGAATGTCATAAGTGCATTGGTTATTTCAAATGACATAACTAGAAACTTGTAGTGACCATATCTTGATCAAAAAGCAATATTAGGGATATCAGATGGCCTAATTCTCAAATGATAATACCCAAATCTCAAATCAATTTTGGAGAATACTACCATTCTTTGGAGTTGGTAAACTAAATTTTTTATTTTATTTTATTTTTTAATAAATTTGGGCTCAAGGCCCATTTTATTAATAAGAGAAACCTTTACATCATGAAAAAAAGGTTAAGGCCCGATCCACTATTTCCTTAACTTCCTAAAATTGAACCTACATCAGAGACCTTTCCTCTTTCTGGCAGTGCTTGAGGCATTTTCTCTCAACAATGGAAAGCTTCTCATCCAGGTTTAAAATTCTTCCTTGCTCTTTTTTCAGTGCTCTTAATTATCAGAAGTGTTTGTGGTGGGTACTCTCTACCCATTTCTCTTCTATCTTTGTGATTGTTTCTTCTTCGACTCAGTAGGTGTGCGGACCCTCGATGTGTTTGCTTGTGGGTAAAAATTCGCGCATCAACTTGATTTTGAGCTGTAAGATCTTTGTATCCTCTCTTCCCTTTCTTTGTGCTCCATGATTAGACCTTCAAGTCCCCATTTTTCAGTTAATGTGGTGAAGAGGTGGTGAACTCCCTTTTGAGGTCCAGTTGTATGCATGCATCTCTTTATGAGATCTGGTTATTCTCCTCTGCTTTTGCTGCAGCTAGTACTCCCTTTTTTACGGATATGGCACCAACCCTGTTCACGACTTTTTACTCCAAATAACTTGTTGTTAGTTCTATAAAACTCATAGTTGTGTATTTTTGTGCCCTGTCTATCCACTCTGCACATGTGACTCATCTATTAGTGACTACTGCTAATTATTGCTCTGGTTCTTACTCTAATTGAAGGGATTTGACTCATGTCAATGTTAAGAATCTTTCTAGCTTTGCTGGGTAATTGTATGAAGTTGTTATAGTGTTGCTTATCTTCCTGTATGAATGCTTCATTAACAATACAATCTGCCAATTGATTTGCTTCACGAAAAATATGTATTATTTCAGCATCCAATTGTTGCTTTATGCTTTGTATATCCTCCAATACTTCAATCAGTTCCCATGGTATTTTCCATTCTCCGTTTATCATGTGGTTCATTGTTAATGAGTCTGTCTGAATCTGCACCCTTACCCATCTTCTTTCCACACAACATAAAAGTGCCTTCCAAATAGTCTTTGCCTCTGCTTCCATATTAGAAGTTATTCCAATACTTTGAGATTCTGTATATAAAAGGTTATGATTATAATCTCTAATACAAAAACCATACGCACTTAGCCCAGGATTTCCTTTGCTATCCCCATCTGTATTACACACCACCCATCCATCCTGTGGTGGTCTCCACACTACCTTCTGGAAAAAGAGCTTAGGCCTATACTTCTTTAGCATATCTATTATGTCCCCCCACTGTTTTGGAACCCTCTTTATCCATGGGAAATTAACTTTAATGAACTGAAAAATAGCTTTGTTACATTGATATGTCATCCGGTTATAAGAGTAGTCATTTCCATGTCTGTATGCATTCCTCCTTTTCCAAAGCTCCCACATTACTGGGGCTGGAATGATCATCATCACCTTTTTAACTTGCTTGGAGCTTGATAATCCCACCAAATATAAATTAGTTGTTGTTGGTGCATACCTTCAACATTGATACCTGCACAAATAGCAAACTGCTTCCATAGCCTTTGGGCTATGGGAGCTGTTAGAAATACATGGCCCACTGTCTCCATCTCCTTCTTTTCACAACAATAACACTTGGAAACCACTTGTATTTTCATCCTTTGAAGGATGTTATTTGTTGCTATTCTTTTTTTCCACAACCTCCATAAAAAAAAAAGCAATCTTGATGGGGAATCCTTTTACCCATACATAACTTGTCCATTGTTGGTCTTGCTTCTTTCTCCTCATGATTTTGTAGGCAGATTTGACAGAAAATATGCCTTTTGTCTCACCTATCCACCATGCCTTATCAACTATGTTTGTGTTTATTGGAGGCTTTATGTTCTGCATGTTGTAATCCACCATATCTCCTGTCACAACTTCAGCCAGTTTTTCCCTATCCCAGTGACCATTTGAGATAAAGTCTTTGACTTCAGCATCCTCTTTCACAATAGGACTTTCTTCAATAAAGTACAAAGCCCCTATTTTTGTCCAGTTATCATACCAAAAACTTGAGTTACCACTCTTACCCTGCCACCATATTTCATGCTCCATCTCTTTCCTAATCTTTAACATGTTTCTCCACACCTGAGAGGCACCTAGATTTGAAACAATAACTGGTGCATCTATTTGCAATACTTGTTCCATATGTATTGGGCCCACAGAGATGAGGTAGATACTCTAAAAGTCCACCAAAGTTTTGCAAACAAAGCTTTATTAACATCGTGCAAAGATCTGAATCCTAAGCCACCTTCTTTTTTAAGATAGCATAATTCATTCCAAGCAACCCAGTGTTTGCCCTTAATTCCTTCTACATTGCTCCAAAAGAATCTAGCAAATATCTGGTGAATCTTCTCTATTACCCCTTTTGGAGGATTCATAACAGATAGAAAATATATTGGAATAGACTGCAGCACATGACTAATTAGGATCTTTCTACCACCAAAAGACAGTAACTTGTTATGCCAAGAAACGTTTCTTCTGGAAATTTTTCTTAGAATCTCTTCAAAATAACTCCTCTTGCTTCTACCATAATACACTGGGCAACCCAAGTATGTAAAGGGAAAATTCCCTTGTCTGATCCCTGTTAGTCTCCTTAATCGAATTGCTACACTCAAAGGAGTGTTGTCATGCAGATAAAAGAAGTTTTTTCCTTTGTTGATTTTCTGCCCTGAAACTTCTTCATAATCTCTAAGGATTTTCATCATTTTTATGATTGAACTCCTATCTCCTGATCCAAATAAAATTGTATCATCGGCATAAGCCAGATGATTAATTGTAGGACTCCACTTTGGGAGCCCATAACCCTTGAACTCTTTATCATTATTCAAATTATTCAGCCCCCTTGTCATAACCTCTGCTACTATTACAAACAAAGTTGGCGATAATGGATCACCCTGCTTTAATCCCCTTGTAGACTTAAAGAATCCATAGGATTTCCTATTTATAATCATAGAATACCAATTATTTGACATTAACCTCCACACCATGTCAATCATTACCTCAGAAAAACTAAATTTTTGAAGTACATTGGTTAGGAAAATCCATGAGACTCTATCGTATGCTTTCTCCATATCTAACTTGACCACAACGTTCACATTCTTGTTCCTCCTATGTATATCCCTGATTATCTCCTGAGCTAGTAACACATTTTCTGCTATATTTCTCCCTTTTATAAATCCTGACTGATTCTGAGATATAATTTTAGGCAATACATTCACTATACAACCATGAATTACTCTTGATATCAACTTATTGGCAAATGAACTCAAAATAATTGGCCTTAAGTCTGAGAACCCCTTCACAATCTCCTTTTTGGGGATTAGGACCAAATTAGTATGAGTCACAAATTTTGTCAAGTCTTGTCCACAAAAGAAGGCTCTCACCATTCTAGTGATATCTGGACCAATAATATCCCAACAACTCTGGTAGAAAGCACCTGTAAGGACCACTGGAGCTATTTTCATTTAGCTCAAAGACTGCCTCCCTTACTTCTTCATCATCAGGTAGAAAAATCATGTTATCATTTTCTTCCTCAGTGATTAGGCATGGTATATGCTCCAGCATATTATAATCCCCATTAAATTCTTCAGCTTCAAACTGTTTAGCATAGAAGTTCATTGCAGCACTGCTAATCTATTCTCCCTTTGTTAGAGTCATACCTTGCTCATCCATGATCTGTGAAATAGACAACTTTCTCCTCCTTCCTTTTACATATGAATGAAAGAATTTAGTATTCCTATCTCCATCCTGTAGCCATTTCATTCCCGCCTTTTGTTGCCAGAATTCTTCCTCCACCCTTAGCCATGTTTTAAGATCTGCTTCCACCTTCTTCAGCTCCTCCCTATTGTCAGGTGATGGTTGCATTTCAAACTGTACTTCCTTTACTCTAATTATATCCTCTAATATGGCTATTTGCTGAGAAAAATTACCATACGCCTCTTTACTCCATAATGATAAAGCTTTTCTGACTTTTTTCAGTTTTACTTGAACTTAAACAAAAGGGCTGCCAGCAAAGTCCACCTTCCAGTTTGTTTTCACTATCTCCTTAAATTGCTTATGATTTGTCCAAAAGTTGAGGAAGAGAAAAGGTTTCATTATAATCTATTCCTCAGAATTGCAAATCAAATGCAACGGGGAACGATCAGATCCTTGTCTAATAAGATGTTGCACTTCTGATGATGGAAATACTTCCATGAAATTGTTATTAGCCAAAATTCTGTCCAGGCTCTTGAAGATACAGTCTTCCTCAACTCTGCCATTCCACCAAGTAAAATTGTTGCCCGTAAACTTTATCTCCGATAAGGTACAATTATTTATGAAGTGCGCAAAATCCATTGCTTCACTTTGTTCAAAGGTTAGCCCTCCCATTTT
>JBCEWC010020683.1:0-10814 GCA_038996855.1 Solanum aculeatissimum
GTATTTAGATCTGTTTTCATGAAAATAGAAACACATTAAGAAATTAAAATGGGGAAGATGAGTAAGAAATTGGAATGAGGAAGATGACCTAGAGAGAGAAAATACTTGGGAGGGAAGATGAAATTTACACAGTCACATTTGCTTGATTTTAGGAGAAAATAAAGATTTTGAGGTGTATGAGGAGAAGTGTATCAGTATAGAGCGAAAAATATGAAAAAGTAGAATTTTCGTAATTTTTATATTTGATAAGAGAATATTTGAAAATATTATAACATAAGACGTGTATTTTGATAATTATTCCATAATTTAACATATTGTAAGCTAACACCCCAAATGGTTGAGAATCGCCATAAATTAAATTAAACCTCCAAAGTTGTTTCACAAGGAAACATTTTAAGGTCCCTAATAATCTACTCTAAGCAAGTACAAGAGGTTCTAAGAATATGATTTATAAATAAAATAAGACACGTCTCCCATCACCTGGAAGAAGAATTAAAACTGTCAGAGATCATCATCGTCTTCACTTCTATATGAAATATTACTGGCGCTGCAAATAAACTATGCCAAGTGACATAGCAAGAATTGGATCAGTAGAAACAACGTATAGCGATAGACATTATCGGTCAACTCGATACCCACCACATAACATAAAGAATCAACCAAAAGAAAAAAACATGACATATAAAAATACACCACCTCCAATTCCTTATCAAATCACAACCTAACCCCTCAATCATATAAAGAAATTTTTGAATACATATCATCACTAAGTATGTTTAACCAATCTATATTCTTACACAAACTCTTATGTCAACACCCTAACCTTTGGCCGTTTAGTAAACCATAGCAAGACTCACTAACCACCCTAATTCGAATACCTTTCACAACTTAGCACTTACCCACAAGCCATCTTATATGGAGCCAATCACAATCAACAACAACAATATACCCAGTGAAATCTCACAAGTGGGGAATCACAACCAAATAGACAAATTAATCACAAACATGTTAGAATATAGCATCCCTTGGACTTTTAAGTTTTTACCTCCGCAACATTATACAAGATGAGCATGATCAATCACAGATGCAATAACCAATTAGTTCTCTCATAAAATTCACACTCAAACTATTAGTGTACCAATGCAATGTGGTACCCAAATCAATAGTTAGTGTACCAATGTGGTATCTGATCTAATTGTACCGACGTGGTACTTTATTCAATATGTATTGACATGATACTCGATCTAATAATTAGTGTATCGATGTGGTATCTAATCCAATTGTACCGACATAATATTCGATCTAATAGTTAGTGTACCAATGTGGTACCCGATCCAACATGAAGTCACACATCACAATTGTAATTACAATGCATTGTCACACACACTTGCACAATCAAATAATTAATACATTTATTATATGCAATTTAATCACCGGATATCATTTCACTTCATGTTCTTTTCTTTTTTCTAATTATATATTATACATGCATTATTGATGAAGTTTTAGAAGACACACATAACACAAAAAAAAACATAACCATCACCTATATATATAAGCATGATGGGATAAGTGGTCACCATGGCGCGATAAATGATCATCATGGTAGGAAAGTCGCGAGTTTTAATCATTTTTACTTCTCTAACTTTGTTCTTGATAGACCAAAAGCAACCTAGGGTAGATTTTCTTTAATTTTCCACCTATTTCATTGATAAAGATAAATTGATCGTTCCTCTAACTCGTAAATCGATTCCTATATCTTAGAATCTAGGAGAATTCTCTTAGGAGAAATTTTTGTCCTAAAACTAATGATGGAAAAAAACTCTAGTTGGGGAAGATGATCATAAACGTGACAAAGAATTAGGATTTTGGTATACTCTAGGTATTTTAGGCTATTATTTGTTGATTCGTTGTAATTGTTTTATTTATTTTAGATCGAAAATGGGTTAGGACTTTGGAGAAAGAAAAAACTCTGATTCTTTAGAGTTTTCAAGGCTTGTTTTGAGGTGGGTGGTGATTGTTAAATTTTTGTTTGTATTGTATGTGCTTGCTAACTACATCGATTGTATTAATTGTATGTATGTGACTAAATAACGAGGGAATGAACCTATTCAAATGACTATCTGTGATCAAATTGCATGTGATGAACTTATTACTTGATTGCGTGCAAATTGTAAACATTCATTATGATTTTGATTGTAATTATTAGATCGGGTGTGACATTCTGATATATTATTAGATTAGGTATCACATTTTGACACATTATTATACTGAGTGTCACATTCTGATATATTATTGGATTAGGTATCACATTTTGACACATTATTATACTGAGTGTCACATTCTGACATATTATTGACATGAGTGTCACATTTTAACACATGACTTGTTTGGATGTGGGACCCATAAGATAGTCATTATTGACTGTGTATTGAGATCGATAATTGTGAATTTGAGATATTGAGCATAAACTGTAAATTATTGTTCTATCAATATGTGTGTGGTTTTGTATGTAGTGATTACTTGTTTATATTTCACTTATTAGAATAGTCACGTGAGTCTATCGGTACACTATTGTTATATATACTAATACTGCACTTGCTTTTTCTTTATCGAGTATAGGACATCTTCAGGTGACAGTTGATAGACTTGAGTGAGGAGATTGCTGATTTTACATAATTCAAGGGTGAGACAGCTCTTTCAGGCTGCCATGAATTCTTTTGACTTAGACTATTTAGACAATATTTTAGTTATATCTTTGGAATTGCATTCGCTTATTCTAGACTACTAGTAAATGTTTTGGTATGAAGAATTTCAGGTTTTAAGGGGTTGTTTTTCTAATTATGTTAGACTATTTCTGTTGAGTTTATGGGACTCAATTATTGTTATACCTAAAGTTGTTTCCACTACTTTATTGCTTATTTCCTATTAGATTACTTAGTTGGGATGTAATATTAGTTTTTTTGTCGAAGGGTTAGTGTTGGTGTCACTCACGATTTGTTTGGGATTGTGACACATATTTATAGTACTTTTTGTGTTTCCTCTGTCAAGCCCCAAGAGAGTACCCTTAGTGTGACTGACACTTAGAGACTACTGCTAGCTAGTTTGCAAGCGAAACACTTGGCCTCATCATATTCATTCAATCACAATCTAACAACAGAGGACATCAACAATCCAAGAATAACTCAATAGGAATATGATAATAAAATCTTTATAGATAAATATCGTAAGCCAATCAATCCAATCATAAGACTAGTAAGAAAGAAACTAGCCAAAACTCTATCAAATCAATAACTCAATAATTTAGTCTCTGAGGCCTCTATTACTACTATCTAGATGGTGCCAATTACAGGTTTATGGATACCTCAAATAAAATAAAATAAATCTAGACTCTAATGGCTAGATGATAGTAATATGAAAATCCTCTGAAAGTAAGGAGGTCTCACCAATCAACTAAATGCAAATAGATCCTCAAACATACGCCTATTGATGATCTCTAATACCTGTCTCTGCATCATAAAATGATGTACAAGTATGTAAAATAGTTGGAAAGGAAATAACACAATCGAGGATACTCAACTCAACTATCAACTCAACTCAACAAGATAAGGAACTCAATCATAATATCATAAGTCTAAAGTAAAAATATAGTTTAGATAGAGACTAATCATATATAATTCAATCCAATCAGAGTACTATCAAGACCTACTTAGGGAATTTCTCTAACCGACAATCATCACCTATGAGCCAATGATGATACAACGAAGTGGTGTCATTTCCCACCCATCTAATACCTTTCCAAGGTAAGGGACACTCCCGATCAATCAATCCTCTTTAAGGACTTTAGATGTATAACCCCTATTAATCTTCTTATGTTATTGAGTTTAATTTGGACTTACTCTAACTCAATTCGGTGTTCGATACTCCTCCCAAGAATCAATGCTCATAAAATAATCAATCCAATCAATGAGTCTCATAAAGACTCTTATCAATCCATCATATATAATCAAGTCTCTCGACCTTTCAACTATCCAATCAATTCTCAATCACATCGTTAAGAGGACTATCAATTTAGACAAATCATTTGAGTTCAATTTATGAGGACTCATAGGACCATCCAGTTCAATCATCATGTTCACATCACTTTCACAATCAACATTCATCATGCCAAGGTTTTAGGCTTATCTCCTAGGTTTATTTATGCAAATCTTTTATTAAATAATATCTAGGGTTTATGAACTAATTTATTCAAAAATATTTATTCAGTAAATCAAGTTCATGATGATCATCAAGAATGTAAAAATACATAGAATATATAGTTTACAAGAAAACCTTCAAAAAAATATGCACGGAGACTCAATACCTTCACAATCTTTCTATTACCAAGTTTAAGAGATAATATAACCGGGGTTTATCTGGTAATTGATGCAATTCATGTATTCAAGAAGTTTACTCATGAGAACTATCAATTATATAATAGCGTGTGAGAATGTTCTAGGATTTTAGAAAAAATCTCAAGAAAGCGTTCATGGAGGTTAAATCTTCACAATTCAATTAATATGAGTTATGGGGCACATGACTGAACTCTTTTCGTGTTTTGTATAGCCTTACATATTTGGAAGAAGAAAAGTTCTTGAAGAAACTCTTGACTTGGAACCTTATAGCTTGAAATTGAGAAATCCATCTATGAAGTTTGAAGAAGAATCTTGATTCAGAACCCTAGGTTCTTAAAGAGAATCTTGAACTTGGAGCCTTTAGATTTTGAGAATTTGGAGAAATTTATTTCTTGAAGTTCTTTATCTGTTGGAGAAGGAAAATTGAGGATCTTGGGAGTTGCTATATGTATAATGCTGTTATTAAGTTATAAGATGGGCTTTTTGAAGTTATTTAAGGATAAAATGTCAAAAATATTCTTTTGAGAAAGTCAAATAATCATCAAAATTGGAAAAAATTCCCTTTTGATGAGTTTCAACGGTCAAATCTGCAGGTTTAGAGCCCCATCGCTGAACCATTTAGCGGTACGCCAAATGGGGACTTTGGGTCGCCCTTTTTGACATTTTCGAAGCTTTCTCGGAACATTTCGGTGGTCAAATTCGACGGATCGCTGAATTTTATGGATTCAAATTTTAGTAAAACAGTCATAACTTCTTACTCCAAACTCCGATTAAGGCAAAATTAAATGCATTAAAAAGATAATGCAAAGATCTTTAATTTGATATATTATGGGTCACCTGAATCATTATGTGCTGAGAGATGTGGTTATTTGAAGTTGACCCTTTTATGAACTCATATTGAAACTTAGTCGATGGAAATGTTTTGAACTTGGCTTGAACTTGAGTGTCCCTTATGACCTCAAACCACATCAGACACACTTTAATTACTTAGGAAAATGCCTTAAAATACATTCTCAGCTTTGGAGTTATTAGATCACCTAATTTCATAACGAAACTCAATCGGTAAGGAAGGTTTCATCTCAACTTTGTGTTAATAGATTCTTGTGACCCTTATTCATCTCAAATATATTATTCTCCTACATAATAGACTTTAATACCTATATGCAAGGTTAGAATCACTTGGTATGATCTCATATACATAAGAGAAAAGTTCGAATCTTAGCTTAGAAATTTTCAAGATGTTACATCCTCTATCTCTTATTAGTTGATTATTTTTCTTTTCATACGCATATGAAGAAATCACAAATAAGAAGATAAATTTACTAACTCACTCCTCAACAAACTTTTTTAGAATTTTATAAACATATGTGAACACTTTGAAAAAGAATTAATTGCAAGGGTAGTATAGGAAAAATATAATTAATCCTTTCTTGATTTAATAAGGTGGACAACTAATATGAGACAATTATTTTTAGAAAGATGATCAACTAATATGAGACAGAGGAAGTATGATTTTTGAATATCTAAATTTTTATTGTAAAATATTAAATTAATGTAATATAATTTAGCTTTAAAAATTAGTTAAATTAACTCTTAGAAAACCTAATACGACTATAATTTATTATTTAGAATGATTGAAAATAGTGAAATTCCGACAGAAACTTCAAGTGTACATCATTCCATACTGGTTATGTAGGCAATACATTACCCAAAGCTTAAAATTCATAAGAGTTTGTCTTCAACAGTATTTCCAATGGAATATATTTCAGCGCAAAGTTTTTTTCGAAAATAGGAAACCTAAAATATAAAATTATATACCAAGTATATATAGAAACATTAGCATTAAATGCTCCAGCCAAACACCACCTATCCACTAATGTCATTTAGTGTAACATTGGACAAAGTCATGTCACACTAAAAGGGGCACCTATGATGCATTCCACGTTGACGTAGAATTTTAAAAAAAGATTACACTATGATTATTTCAGTGTTAAAAGTTTATTTTATGGATCGAGCTATGATACGTAAATTACAAAAACACAATTATATCGTTTCTCAAAGTTCCTTTCGAAATGGTGTGACACTAGGGAGTAAAAACGGCCACGAAGAGTCATATCGTTAGCAAGGGGATTGAAAATATAGAAAAATAAAATATATGAATAAATTAAAGGAATTCAATATATACTTTATATATAAAAAGGAATAATTTCATGAAAATATTTTGACAAATGGAATCCAGATGACACCACTTATAAAATATATGATTACTAGCTTCGCCTCTGCTGATGATATAATAAGTTAAATTATAATGCAAGTGCATACACAAGATAGATCCATTTCGAATATATACATATATCTTAGAATAAAAGAAAGAAAGAAAAAAATGATAATCATAAAGAAATGAAATTTCAACCCTTTGATTTAGCCTAGGGTTTTGAAAACATTAATACTTGTGTGTGGATATGATTCATATTTAGTGGTGTATGATCATGTGAAAGAAGACATATTAAAACCCAAGATGCCAGACAAAGTTGTTGAAAGATTAGAAGGGAATATTTGGGAGTATGAAATAATGGAATTAGAAGATAATATGTGTGTGTGCGCTTTATTAATTATTTTTAGGTTTGTGCACATGTTAACACCACACATATATATATTTTATTTTTCATTCGATGTTCGATATCCATATTGGAGTCCTACTATTTCGAATTCATTTCGCTTATGATCTCATTTGGAAGAATCACTCTCTACCAAGGATTTTTCAGGATTCAAACTCGAGACCTCTGATTAAGAAAAAAACAGTCTCATCCGATCCACTGCACCACATCCTTTGGTGTTACCATATATATATATATATATATATATTCTACTACTGGAGAACAGACACCTTGTTTTGTGGTTCTTACACTCTCCCTCTTTAGCTTTAATTTCTCAAGTCAATGGCTCACTTGTACTTTAATGTTCATATATACATTTATTTTATTTTTTCTATACTTTTCTTTATAACATATGGTGTAAGTTTGACCTAAAACCCCCTAATCTATTTCTAAATGGGATAGGGTGCTAGAAACAAAAATCTTATAGTAGAGCTGGATCATATTTTATTGTACTCACTAAAAAAAAATTTAACTTATATACATTAGACAATTAATAAAACTAGTTATGACATTGTATAGCCATTAAATTTTAATTTATTCTAGCTAGCTAGTAGGGTGGATAATTTTTTTCATGCTATTAATCTCATTTACTAAACAACTCATGGTATGCCAATTTATATAGCATTGTTAATTGAACACAAATTTTAAGAAAGAGATTTTTTTTTGTTGAGAATTTTAATAAAAACAAGCCTTGGACAGTCATATGGGGTGAATAATTCCACAACCCAACTATTTTTAGAAATAAAAGTTTTTTCCACTGCAAATCAGTAAAAAAATTCTACTATTGGATATAATATTTTTTATTCATTTCTCATTGAATTAGTTCATTAAAATTACATGACGAAAAATAAATTTTTTACTGAAATAGTGAAATTTATTTTAATTTTTTCATATGAAAATATTTTTTTTCTCATCGATTCAATCAAAATATCTATAGAATCGGTGGAAATTTTCAATGAAGAATACTCTCTTTGTCACATTTTATGTGACACCCTTTCCTTTTTGATCCGTCTACTCCAACAAGAAGAGCCTAACGAGGCCCTTGAGATAACAACCCATACCATAGGGTGAAAAGGGATGCTAGTCGGCTCGACGAAATTATAGCCCAAAAAAAAAAGATCCAAACTGATTCCTCACCTATCTGTCAGGGGCCCAGTGGAAGGCTCAAGCAAAAAAATGCCACCTTCTAATTGAAAATAATTTAATTTTAAAATTTTTCTTTTACCCTTTATGAAATGATTCTTATCTAAACAAATATTTTAGAATGATTTTAGACCACAAGTTTAAAAAATCTTCCTTTTTTCTTAAACTCCATACTAAATCAAAAAATGTCACATAAAATGAAACGAAGAAAGTAATAATTTTTTTTAATAGTGACCATACAATATATTCTTACCATATTGTCACGTGTCATCTGAATTGATATAAATAGTCGATACGAATAAATTTTGATCTTGGAGTAAAATAAAATTGAAACACATAAAAGGACAAGAAGTAGAATAGAAGCGCAGAGAGTGGGAGGAAAAGAATGAAGAAGAGTGTCTCTTTCACTCTCAACCATTTTTAACCCGTTCTCTACGGAGAGGAAAATCAATCAAAAAGTGACCCTTCATCTTTTTTCATTATTTTTATTTATTTATTTCCTATTAGTACAATTTTTTTCATAAGATTCCAAGAAAATTCTGGTATATTAAATATGCGTGATAAAATTAAGATCATAAAATTAAAAGTTTATCATGTGTTCCATTTATTTCAATTCGTTTATGGATTTAACTTAACACAGAGTTATTTTAAGTAAATATAAGAAATTGAATCTTAAACTAAAGATATGTAAAATGTATCAGAATGTACTTCAAATCTTGTGATTAACCATGTCATGAAAAATTCGGGTCGGCAACAAAGAAAAGAGACTTTTTTTTTGTAATGAATTAATAAAAAGAAAAGACAAAAAAGTTAAAACCGATAGAGTACATCTAAGCACACAATTAGTATAAGATATTTTTACATTATCAAATCATTTTTTTTATGTTATAGTGAGTAATTTATTTTATTGTCTGTCATTCATTTTGTTATTTTTATTGTCTTTACAAATTATCATTTACTTTCCATTCTAGTCGTTTGGTTTCAGATATTGTATTTTCTACTTTTTGGGATGATATTTTTAAGATGAGGGTCTTTTGACAACAACTTCTATACCTCTATGAGGTAGTGGTAAGGTTTGCGTGCATTTTACTCTTCCCAGACCCACTGGTGTAATTTTACTGAGTATGTTGTTATTGTTGTTATAGTGAGTAATTTATTTTATATTTTAAAATAATAAAGTGGCATCAATATTTAATGAGTGAATGTAAATTATCTTTTAGTGTAAAAAAATTTATTACCAATAATTTATGTTGGTTTGTTTTATTTTGTTTTGACTATAGAGTAGAAAGAGAAAGAAGTCTTGTGTTCAAGTGTCATTTTCTAATAAACAGTAGTTGTTGAGGAACACAAGTCTCCTATCCTTTTCTTCCTTTTTTCTCATTCCATAAAGCCTTTCTTGATTCCTTTCTTTCATTTTCATTTATTACCAAAACACATTTTTCTTTTCCTTTTCATTGTTTTCACAAACACCATTATCCCCTTTCTTCTTCTTCTTCTTCTCTATATCAAACATGTCCACTTAAAAAGAAGATAAAAGAAAGCTCAAATCTTTGCCCCTCTTTTTCTTCACTTACACAATTGGCTTTTTCCACCTAAATCTATCATCAAGAATCAAACTTGAAGTTTGTTCATCTTTCTTTTCCACATCTTGTGTGTGTGTGTGTGCAACTTTTTACTTTTTTTTTCATCAATTTGGGGTTTTTGAGGTATTAAAGCCAAAGCCACCATAAAAAAGAACAAATCTTGAAGTCATTATTATTACTACTTCATAGATTTTACTATCCACAAATTAAAGATGCCCTTAGAAGGGGTTTTTGTCCAACCACCATCATCTTCTAATAATTCTTCTTCAAAGCAAATCCCTGATCTTTCTCTCCATATTAGCCCTCCAAATAATACTAATCCCTCAAACAACTCATCATCATCAACAACAACAACAAGTAATTGTCTCACTGAGCTTTCTTTAGCTCATCCCACTATTACTACTACTAATGAAGAAAATAGGAGTTTTTCAAGAAACCCTTTTCTCCAACAAAGCTATATGTTTAATCATCAACAAAGTAGCCAAATGAATCATATAAACCATGGGGTTTCTTTATTAGATGTTGTTACTTCACAAAGTTTAAACCCTATAAAGGGTATCCCTATTTACCATCAAGATTCATTTTCTAATTTCTTGGAGAAAGATCCGAAGAGATCATTTGGATCCCTTTATTCAACACCTTACAATTTCAATGGGGGTAATAGTTTGGATCATTTGTCATTCTTGAATAATTGTGGTACAAATTCTTCTTCGTCTTATCGGATACCTATGGTGGCTAATAGATTTCACAATCAACATCAACATAGCCAATATTATAATGGAGTTGGATTAGGGTCAGCTTCTTCTCATGAAAATAGTTTGATGAGATCAAGATTTCTACCAAAATTTCCAGCTAAAAGGAGCATGAGGGCACCGCGAATGCGATGGACAACTTCACTTCATGCTAGATTTGTTCATGCTGTTGAGCTTCTTGGTGGCCATGAAAGTAAAAACTTCATTCCTCTAGCTATCCCCTAGTTTGAGTCTTTTTTTTTCTTTAATCAAGATTTCATTTTTAGTTGTTTTTTTTTGGGGGGT
>JBCEWC010020684.1:0-10814 GCA_038996855.1 Solanum aculeatissimum
GTTAAAATTGAGATGCATTTGTGTAATTCTTGATTGCAGATTTACCCAAGCATGGGAGCTTAGCCAGAATCTATTGTGAAGAGAAGGAACATAGGATCTCCACAGTAAGCACTTCAATAATCTAGATTCACTTTCGTCTTAGATGATACATAGATAATTGCTTCATACCCATTGTTATGTTCTAGTTTCATTATATAATTTCTTGTTCAAGAGTATTATAGAGTTGGAGAAAACCACTTCTATTCAGGAGCAATATTTGTTCCATAGCGAGATAATCATGTGGAAGAAGATGGTTTAGTCATCTCTTGAGATCAAAATGCAGACTCCAATAATTCTTATATAATTTCTTATGTTTTGTTCATTATGAGTCAATTCTTTTGGTTGTAGTTTTTGAATTCTAGTTTAAATTTGAAAAATAATCTTTCTTCAAAATACTGAGGAGATTCTATTTAAAGTTGCTCAATTGGACTCTGTAAATGTAGTACGCCATCATTTTTTAATCATGTTTTTAATTTGTCTTTGTTTCACTGTTAAGTTCTTTGGTGAACATAGCATGTCATATTATGAATAATGAACTATAGGAGCCTTAGAAGGATTAAAAACCTGAAAGTTGCACACAAAACATAATTTAGGACTCTAAACTAAAAGAATAGTCCCACATCCTTTGTTGATGAGCACAAAAAAATCTTTAACAAGATAAAATGTTAAAACATATGGATTCAATTTATTATTATTATATAAGAACAGGATACTTTTCTTCTTAAAAGACTCATCATCAACTATGAAGTTAGAGAGGAGTTGAAGGATAGTTAGAAGAGAAGAGATGGACATGTGGTTAGAGGAGGGGGAAAGGAGAGTGAGGAGGGGAGGATTGAAGAGGGATCATGATAAGTAGATAAGATATTAGACTGTAAGAACTTAGAGGGGGAAGGGATTGGGGGCAAAGAAGTGTCCCATATCACGAGTTGGACTTTCCACAAATATAATGATTTCTCCTCTACTAGTACAATCGACAACAGTTGCCCAATCACATGCCGTGAAGGCAGCAAGTTTCCTAAAGCACTTCTCCCGAAAGATTTGCTATTATTTATGTTTAGAATGGTCCAAATGCCTACTTGTAGCATTAGCCTTCATCTTTAGTAAGCTAAGCCCTATCCTTTCCAAGATGAGGGTGTGTATGTGTTTTTCCGCCCAGAATTCTGGGAAGTCTTTTTATTCATCATCTTTAGTAAGCTAAGCCCTATCCTTTACTTGAGACTTGCAAATTGACAGTAAATGGCAACGTTAAACGGCATAAATATAAGCATGCAATAAAGAACTGTAAAAAAGATCTAAGTTGCATAGGGGTTCAACCATTTATTACTCCTGCTTGGCAACTGACAGAGGTTTGGGGGTTAGAAAAGATGGGATCAATATCATCTGAACTTGTTTATGCACACTGGTACAAAAGATGGGGAGATTTTTTATTTGTGAACCACATCATCATCTAAGAACCTTCAACTGAGCCCATTAACTACACTTATTTTCAGGATGTATGCCCAATGTTTGACCAACATCAAGGCCTCTGCCACTCTGGAAGCAAGCTCACTTGTCCATGACAGACTAGTCACTAGAGAGATCATCATCACCATCATCTAACATTTCCCATCAAGATCTAGTGACACCCAGGTCTATGTCAATGTGTTAGACAGCATTCTGAGTTGGCACTCAGAAAAGTAAATTGGATAGGAAGCACACACCTCAATATCAATAAGACCAGACAGCAGATAGATGCTCAAATTTTCTTTTCGCCCTTGCAACCCTACATCCTCCAAAACTAAGGAACAATTCTCAAGGATTCCTCAAAATATAAGAGATCCTAGCCTAAAAGAAACGAGGTATGTTTGAAAATAGAGATTTGCAGTCTTCATGCTGCCAAAGAAACATATCAGAATGAATGACAGAACAGAATAAATTGCCAAGCAATTTAGGAAGCTATAACTTGTAGCTTTTGGTTAGAAGCCAAAAGCAGATAAAAAACAACATAATGGCTTCCAAGATCTAGTCTCTTACCCTTGAAATAACTAGGTGGAGCTCCAAAAGTGCTTCCAACAGGAAGCTGCGCCAAACATGGCCTAGATTAGATTAAGATTACCCTACAAGGTCTAAATCTTGTTTCCAAGATGGTAGTGTATTTGTGTATTTTTTGTCCACCTACATACAGCCCACTTGAGTGCATGTATGTATTCAGCACTCAATTCCTCTCTATTTATTTCCCTCTCTGGTCGTGATCTAGAGATGGAAGCAGTAGTAACAATCTCAAGTCTGAAGGAACCGGTGAATGATAGAAACAATGCAGTTGGTGTTTTTTGTTTGACTGCTAAATAAGAATCTCAGAAGACTGTAGACTTTGAACAGACAAGTACACAGTAGTTGAAGAAACAGGAACAAAACTTAATTATAAAAACACAAAAAAAACTTACTTAAGCATGGTGCTTAAAAGTTCATCGTCGGATACATCTCTTTGAAGCGGTGCTGCTTCCGGCTTGGGCATCGACATGCCTTTCCTGCCTTTGCACCTTGCATAGAAAAAGGATGGCTATTAGCAAATGCCAAGACATGGATAGGGCTCTCCATGCCATACACAAGATGAAATAAAGAAACGTGATTCATGAGCCAAGTGAAAATAGTTCAGTAGAATCGATCTCTTTCCAGAATCCCCTGAACATTATTAGCACAATTGGATTTTTAACTCTGCCACTCCCATTGTTGTCATATGATCACAAGCACCTGACTTGCAAATATGGATGCCAATAAAAGTCTTCGAGATGGATCTGCAAACAGCCTCAGCTATGTAATGAGTACCTTTCTAACAGAGTCACAAGCTATGTAATGAGTACCTTTCTAACAGCGTCCCAAGTGTTTCATCATCAGATTGCTCTTCCTTCTCACTGAACTCCACATCTCCAGAATATATTGAACCTTTAAGTGGTCTCCTTTCTCGAGGAACATGTAGGCCAAGCTGCTTCAGTTTGCGGGATATCTGGGCTGCAGTATATGTGTTGTCTGCATCCAATGCATTTGCAATCATATGGGTGCATCTCTTGTGACCTCTGAACCTATAAAGAATGATGTTTTCTCCTTAATTTAGGAAAGCATATACAAAATATTTCAAGAACAAAATAAAGTGATCAGATACTCACTTTTCATATAGGCTTCTAACCATCAGTTCCCACTCTTTGCTAAAGGCTCTTACTCTTTTCCTTACATGGCTGAATAAAAGAAGCAACACAACAAGAGTTGGACATTTGACAAGAGAGGAAGAACAACAGGTTCTTTTGCATATATGCAGTTTTTTAAGTTACAAAAAATATAATGGCATACTTTCCTCAAAAGATGGTGTGGCCTATACCACCAATTTCGTTAAAAATAATAAACAGGAGTAGTACATAAAAAAATCAGCGTGGAGGTGAGGTACCTCAAAAACACCAAACAACAGACAACAGATGAAAGACTAGTGTAGCACTCTTTCCTGGCCCACTTTACAAATAAAGTTTACCTCAATAGCTACTAATTGAGAAAACAACACTGACTATATCAACACTATCAAAACTCCCCTATAGTTTCTTACAAGCTGTGATTGCCAACACCTTCAAGCGTATGAATGACACCTACTCATGGTAAAATGATGGCATCTCAAGTTTCCAAATGTTGAAGAATTGATCACATGTAAACTTGAAGATTTTTCTCAAAAGCCTAAAAGCAACTGTTATGACTGCTATAGTTGCCCAAAATGGATATAGTTAACTTGACGGTGCTGTAACACGTGCTTCATAGCCCTAGAGCCCCAGAAAACTGCACTTTTCTTATGTCCTCTCTGCACACATGAACTTCGTGATGGTTGACTACAGGTAAAATTAATAACAGAGAAAAATTAGCAGTCAGATTTATGATACAACTCTAAGAATGAAAAGACGAAAACAGAAGTTTTCATAAGAGGAAAGCAAGGTTTGCTATTAGGGGATAGCATTTTAAGTTTGCAGATTTTGAAAAGCTAATACGCCAGAATACACCATTCGTACTTAGAGATCTTTCCAAAAGCCTAAGAGGATCCATTATGGCTGCCTAGCCTTTTCTGAAAATGGAGAAACCATCCAAACCAGTGAAAACAAATGCATATTATGAGTTTAGTAAACTTGAGACAGCAGTCATCAAATGTTAGAACTATCTTAACTACATCAATACCAGATACATCGACACAAGAACAGTTCAACTAAAGCAACCATAGCAAAGATGAAAATGATGGAACTGGATCCTTGACTAATCATGTTTCAAACGTGTACAACTCGAATAAGCACATCAAGGATGAAAACCAAGGGAACTTACAAAGAAGTATCCTCCAACACTGTTGAGCCACTGGGGGAAGAAGTGGCAGTACCAACTTCATCCTCTTCAACATTAGATGACTTGTGGACAGGAAACCTCCTTTTCCTTGAAACAACTGAGAGTCCTAGCTGCTTAAGCTTACAAGAAATTTGTACTGGAGTTATCTTTCCCTGGGGATCTAGGGCTTCTGCAATAAGCCAGTTGCATTGCCGATCATCCTTGTATCTGAGAAGCTCAAAGACATCAAATTAAACATGAAGAATTAGTTAGATAATTAAATTAGGCGTTATAGTTTTTGCGGAATCTCTTAGGAAAGAAAAACAAGACCAGATTTGTCTGCAACAATATGCTTTTACATTGGGTGGGTCTTCTTCACCAAGTTACATGTTATCTAGATGAAAATGTATATGTGTAAATCTATTGAATGGAAAGCTCAAGATGAACAACTCTTTATTCTACACAAAGTTGAAACCTTATAATTGCATTATTTGTTCATTTTAATTATCCTGAAATAAGTGTGTGGCAGAACCAAACTAGTTTGGTCTGAAACATGACAGATAAAAGAAAAATCCTTAATTCATAAAAAAATAACCACAATGATTTTGCAAATACAACAAAAATGACAGATCCCTGAAGTGGCAAAGTTTGAAACTCTATTCTTTGCAATGTCATAAACAAATAGAAGTAACTCTACAAAATCCATCTTGGAATACTTACTTGTCATAAAGATTTCTAATTCTCATCTCTTGTTCTTGATCAAAGATAGATCTCTTTTTCCTTGCAGTAGTTCCCTTAGAATGATCCGTTGACAAACTCCCTTCACTGAACAGTCCCATAGGATACATAGTCAAGGAACACACATCCAGAAAGGCAAACTTTAAGAAATAAAATTATTTTGGCAATACCTTTTCTTGTTGGAGCTGAGTTTTCCTTTCCCATTAATTACAAAGTTTGGGGTCGATATAGAGCTTTTCCTCTCATTCTCAGTTCCATCAGTTTGAATATTTTCTTCAGATGTCCCAGTGCTGCTTTTCACAAAATGATATATTGATTGTAAAGATAAAATGATGACATTTTAGACTAAATCTATTTGAACCATGCTAGATGGTTAAAAGTCCGCATCTTACTTGTGGTAGAAGAGATTATGTGGAACCAGAAGGTCAGCCTCATCTTCTCCAAGAGAATCTGCTATGCTTTTTTGAAATGTCGTTCCCATTACACTGGTTGAGCTCACTTGCCCCCCATCAGAACAACTAATTTCTCGTCTCAAATCGTGCACATTATGTAACAATGATTCGGCATTGATGTAATGGCATTCTTTCCTCGTTTTCCATAAGAGCAACTCCACAAAGAGAAGAGGCTGATTTTTCAATTTCTTCAGCCATCTTCTCACTAACTTTGTTACAAAATCAACAATGCACTTATATTCATTGCATTTAGATGACTTTTGGTCAACTAAAATGTCATAGAATACAGTTAGCACTGATAGCTGCAAGGATAAAGATTCATGTTAATCACAAATCATTCTATGCTCACTGAAATACAGTTTTGTCCAAGGATGGCAAAATAGGTATCGGTATCGGTATCGGACAGGGCCAAAAACGATACGGATCGGTATCGGAATCGGGTCAATTTAAATAATAATAAAAAATAGTTTAAAATTATAAATAATTAAAAAAATTCAAAAAAATTTAAAAAAAATTTAAAAATTATGACAAAAATTTATACATATTTGAAATGAAAAAAAAATTATAATAACTATGAAAAGGCTTATTTAGTGCATGATTCTTACAATTCTAACAATGATTAATATCTAATGAACATGCAATTAACTTCAATTACTCTACGATTATTACAAGTACAATAATGATAAACAATTAAGAATATTTTACAAAAAGTTATAAAATTCTTACCAAGAAAAGATAGATCTTCTTAAACTAATATCGATAATGAGATGAAGAAGCTTCTGATTCATCCTCCTCTTTTTGCTGCCTATAATAAGGTTGCATGTACTCTCTATAGGCAGGATAACCAAACAATGATGTACCAAAATCTTCAATACTCATCTGGATCCCTCTTGGAGTGTAAGGTTGCTGACTTGATTGAAATCCAGAATCAGAAGAAGCAACATCTTGAGGAAAAGAAGAAGAAGACCCATAAATGTTATGAGTACCAAACTCAAAGGCTTCATAATCATATCCTGTGTCATACATCCCTGCATGATGTTGACCACCTCTATAACCTGAATCTTGCCCATGATAACCTTGTTCATGACCCTCATGTCCTTGACTGTGCTCTGTACCAGTCTCAACATGCAGGGAAAAACTAGGTGCAGTAAATCCTGTACCAGTAGTACCTACGGCTGCACCAACTGCAGCTGCAGCTGCATCATCATCAGAAGAATCATCATCATTATCATCATCATCATCATCATCATCATAAGAAACAAGCAAATTCCTCTTAATTACTTTTCGATGCTGCTTATTCTCTTCTTCAGCTGCCTTTTTTTCTCTCTCTCGCTCTTCAGCTCTGCGGCACACGAGTCCTTTTCCGCGAGGGGTGTGTCTCACATAAATTTGTTTCATCTTTTCAATCTCAGGATCTTCTCTAGCAGCAGTATCAGTTCTCTGAACTTGGGATGTGGTTCTTCTCAAGAATGTTGGTGGTCCAACCATCCTCGGAGTCACTGGTCTGCTATCTGATTCTGATTTTCTAGCAGGTTCAACTTCAATGGTTGGAGGCATAGGACTAGGATCTCTCTGATGTGTAGTCCTAGATGAACCTTCGCCTCCTTCTCTAGGCCTCTTTGAACTTCTTAACTCAGGATCTCTGGCAACAGCTCCATCTAATATGCCTTCAGCCCATGTCGTATCATCTGGATCGAATAGAGGCTCGTCAATCCCAGCCCGTATCTCAACCCATGACTGTAATGGATGATCATCATCAAATAACACATCCATATCAATCTGACCAGTTGTATCTATAGGTTCTTCTGTGTGCACCTGTCCACCAAGTTGTAAGGCTCGTTTTTGTCTTAATTGTTGTCTTCGCTTGATATTCCTGAGCCTTAATCTCATGTTATAATGGCAGTATACAAGTTTCTCCAATCGTTCAGCCTTTAATCGGTTGCGGACTTTTGAATGTATAAGGCTGAACGTACTCCAATTTCTTTCACATTGGCTTGATGATGTTGTTTGACTCAAAACTCTGATAGCAACATAAGCCAATGGATTACTGCCTCCGTCTCTATTGTTCACCATAATCCACCACTCACCTGTTCCATCAAATAGAAAATATATAGGAGTCAGAATCATTTCAAATATCCATAATAATAAAATAGCTCTACTTTAATTATGTCTAAATACCTGGACTCACTGTCCCTACAGCATATTGTATCTCCTCTGTAGAGTATGTCCCAATTTTCAGTCTATAATTCTCCATCTATAAAGATAAAATAAACAATTAATATATAAAAGTAAAGATATAGGTATATGGTTATTTAATATATGAATCTAATAGATCAGACATACTTGTCTTTCAGCTTCTACCCTATCCATCAAACTCCTCGATATGCGATGTATGACGTTGACAGTTCCTTGAACTATTGATCCATCATTGGGTACGTCACCGTTATACTGGAATCGAGGATTCAAGAAAAAACCTGCATTCATATACACCAATTATTAACAAATAATAAGATAAATCATGTATTCATGACTTTATATGTCTAATATAATAACATAAGTAATAAATCTTACCAGCTGCATGTAAGTCATGATGTAAGGTGGACTCCCATCTGCGATCAACAATATTCCACCACTTCTGATAAGCCTTGCGATTTTTTTGCCTTATTTTCTGCTTTGCAATTTCCATTCCCCCGTACAGGTAGCCCATATCATTCTTATCATCACCATCTACCATTCTCAGGACATATACTAGAGGCTCCACAACATGAAGATAATGTTTAACATTTGTCCAAAATTTGTTATCTTCTATGATCTGTATGACATCCAGAGCATCACATTGGCCATCTGGATTCAATTTGTCAATATAATTCAAAAAATCTCTACTGTTGACAAATGACTTTAACTCATTCTTGTATTTCAATATAGACTCCAAGGAAATAAACTGTGAAGCAAATCGAGTAGGTCCTGCACGAATGAGATCTCGTCCATCAGTTGCTGTTGCTCTCATCATATTTAGAATTCTGGGATGAGCATAGATGAACTGTGTAATTCTCTGTGCCCGGCGGACCGTAAGCTTCACATTCTTTTCTTTTCCAATATCCTCTAGCATCAAGTCCAAAGAATGTGCTGCACATGGAACCCAGTATAAATGTCTTCGTTTTTCCATCAATTTCTTTCCTGCAGCCTTATAACTTGCCTCATTATCGGTGATTACCTGCACCACATGTTCCTCTCCAATTTCTTCAACCATTTGATCCATCAAATTAAACAAATAATTTGCATTTTTTGCATAATGAGATGCATCAATAGATTTCATAAAAACTGCACCCTCAATGCAATAAATCAGAAAGTTAATCATGGACTTTTTCGTTGTACCAGTCCAACCATCACACATAATTGTGCATCCTCTCTCCCTCCACACGGTTCTGAATGTCTGAACCCACTCTCGAAGCTCAGCATATTCTCCATCGAGACCACGGCCATATATCTCTCGACGTGTGGGAACTTTTAAGCCAGGACCAGAATCTGCTATTGCATCAATCATAGACTGAAAATAAGGAGATTCAGCCGCATGTGCAGGTATACCTGCATGTGTAAACCATTTAATAATACTCTTAAATGCATGGGTTGCTGCTTCTGCTGACTTCTTCACCCCTCTCAAAGCCTGCTTGACTGTTGGTTGCGAGGCACTCTTTTTTTTATGCACAAAACTGTCCATAGGACCCACATTTTGAGGATCATATCCACCATAAGTAGAATGTGTCCCTGCTGTGCTAGAAAATGTGCCGGTCCCTGATGTTCCAGCACCTCGCCGACGAGCATCATCTTCTCGAAATGTCCGCATACTCTCCTTTCTGGCTGCAGTGAACTCAGGGTCTAAATCCTCAGCATCCTCATCAGTAGACTCATCTACAAGCTGTCCCCTCTCACGTATAGATATACCACCTGCGGAATATGATATGCCTTTTCCTTTATCAGTCCTTCTCCCTCTACCTGAGATCTCACGAAGAAGCTCAGCATCTTCTTCAGTCTTTTTCTCCTTAATAACTTTTTTTCTTGTCAACAATGCTCGCATCTCCTTAGATACTTCTCTGGGGCATATATCACATGTCTTTACGTTACCTCTGATGCCTGCTAAATGATACTTCAGTCTGGTCACCCCACCTCCTATCACTTTACCACACCAGTTACACCTCACTCTCTTTTGCCGAGCATCAACTAGAGTGCAATGTGCCCATCCCGGATCTTGTACCTCCACATCCTCAGCAGCTTTTGCCATGATCTTGCGAAAAAAAAAATTTAAGAATAGACATAATAAGAAAGACAGCATTAACATATAGACGTTATGTCTATGAATGTTAATTGATCTTCAATTGACCTTTACTTAGAAAAATTAGACAAAAACCCTAATTTTTTAATCCTTAATCGGACTAAAATTAGGATTTATGTCTAATCATTGGCTAATTAACATCAAATGTTATATTAACACGCTCAAACGTGTGCCAGTAAACTTAATTGATGTTCAATTGACCTTTAATTAGACGAATTAGACAAAAGTCCCAATTTTGTAATCCCTAATCGGACAAAAATTGGGATTTTTCTCTAATTATTGGCTAATTAACATCAAATCCCCATCTAATTATTTTTCTCTAATTATTAGATAAATTAAAAAAATTAATTAGAATTTTAATCCATAATTAGACTAAAATTAACAATTTTACTTAATTATTAACTAATTAAATGAATTTAAAAATATATTAACTAATTAAATTAAATTATTATATTATTTAATTAATTAATTAATAATAAGCACGTAACGAAAAATTAACATCAAATGTCAAATTATTTATTTATTAGATAAATTAAAAAAATTAATTATAATTTTAATCCATAATTAGACTAAAATTAACAATTTTACTTAATTATTAACTAATTAAATAAATTTAAAAATATATTAACTAATTAAATTAAATTATTATATTTTTTAATTAATTAATTATTAATAAGCACGGAACAAAAAATTAACATCAAATGTCAAATTATTTATTTATTATATAAATTAAAAAATTAATTATAATTTTAATCCATAATTAGACTAAAATTAACCATTTTACTTAATTATTAACTAATTAAATGAATTTAAAAATATATTAACTAAGTAAATTAAATTATTATATTATTTAATTAATTAATTATTAATAAGCACGTAACCAAAAAGTAACATCAAATGTCAAATTATTTATTTATTACATAAATTAAACA